>PVHX01000779.1:94173-178620 GCA_004024805.1 Geosciurus inauris | reverse complement strand
GATAGCATAGGCGAGAAGTGAATTCCTGCCCTGAAGGTCCTAACTTTAATAAAGCATGTTATTCCCAGTAAACCCTTTTAATATAAGTATAATGTATTATTCTTTGGCAATTCCATTTAAATATTTAAATGTTGAAATGATACCAGCAAACACGTAAAACTGATTTCCTTTTGCAATAAAGTATATGTTTTCTCAGTCATATAACTT
Source organism: Geosciurus inauris (assembly GCA_004024805.1). Taxonomy (NCBI): domain Eukaryota; kingdom Metazoa; phylum Chordata; class Mammalia; order Rodentia; family Sciuridae; genus Geosciurus; species Geosciurus inauris. Next base: position 178,413 of record PVHX01000779.1, on the reverse strand, counting down.
CCCACGATAATAATAATTAAAAGATGAGAAGACAGCCTTAATTACAATTAATCACTCAGCCTTTCCCCTCATTGTTTGGAACACACTTTCTAAATGTCTTAACCAGAATGTCTTATTTCGATTTTTTTTAAGTTTATCTAATGTGGGGGCTGGGGATATAGCTCAGCTGGTAGAGTGCATGCCTCGCATGCACAAGGCCCTGGGTTCAAACCCTAGCACCACCAAAAAAAAAAAAGTTTATCTAAATGTGTAAGAAAGAGTGTTTGATTGATGGAACATCCCCATCCACAACCCCTCCAGTAAATCTCTCAAAGTCCTTAACCTTGTGCAGCCTGCTCGATAGAGCATTTGCTGTTGGCTGTTGTTTATAGTCTGTTATCCCTAGGATTGGCTTTCCGTGTAATAAAGTACTAAAAATCTCGTCGAGTAGGATCAACTTGGGTGTTCTGCGGTTTGCATGGTGGTTGTTATGCCTAATTCCCACAGCAGAGAGGGGAGTTAGAGGGAGCATCATAAAGAACAAAAGTCAGTGGGTTGCCAGCTGAGCAAGCCTGCCCTGTGAACAGGTTTGGGTAATAGCAATATTTCTAAAAGGGAGGGCAGTGACACTTAAGCGAGGTTGGTCTTAGGAAGCAGTTGTGGGTCTGGATCCAATAATGTATCATTGACTGTGTCTGGAATAGATCGCCGGATAAATTGAGTGAACTCTTACCCTGCTGGGAGATTTCTGCTGTGTGCTCTGTGCTTATTAGCCTCCTAGCCCTCATTTGACCCTGTTCCTTTTTAAATTAATGCATCTCCAATTCCCTAATCTAGCCTTTCTTTTTAATCTCATATTTCTTTGTTTCCACCCAATTTGAGGAAATAGCTGAGGAGTTTTCAACTGTTTACCCAGAGGCAAAATTAACAGGTGCATTCAGGGTGATTGTAAAGCTCATCAAATACTCTGAAGACCTGGCCCATTTCCAGTTCTGATAAACAAACCAGCATTGTAAATTAATTGAAAACTGACAGATAAAAGGCAGTATTTTGTGGCTGAGATAAAAGTTTTGCTGAGACCAGTCAGAGGAGCCTCATTGCCACATGTATTTTGACACGTATGTCCATAGTAATGAGTTTCTAATGCACATAACTGCAGTAATAGACACTGAGGCTAAATCAGAAAGAACCAGCTTCCAACACAGTCTGGGAATGTATTTACATCCCATAGCAGCTTGGCACAAGGAAGCTGTTCAGAAGTTTGGCCGTCTGTTTGCATGCCTTTATTTGGAGGTAGTCAGCAGAAAGCCCAGGAGACTGAAGGAGCAGGTTTAGAAAGAAAGGGCACCAGGAGAAAGAAGACATCTCTGACATTCTAGCCTGAGACATCTAAGGATCATTTATGGAGAAACAAATGGTATTTTACGTGCAGCAAATGTCTTCAGCTACAAGAGCTCTTTAAGATTCGACTTCCTTCTAGTGAAAAAATAACTTCATCTTTTGCAAAGAATTCCTGCTTTTTCTGAGCAATTCTAGCTCCACGAAACATTTTGAAAAGTTCTTTGTTAGAATGGATTGCAAAACTATGTCATATTAAGCCTGATGGTGTTGCTGCTATCTGAACTATTGATTCTTTGGATATAATAGGGTAATTCTTATGGTATAGTTTTCAGAACGAGGAGATTATAATGAAGATTTAGGAAAGTCAAATTCAAGGAAAAGCTATAGCAACAGTAATTCTAGGATTTGTTTTTGCAATGACAAAATTATTTTATTCCATATAACTTGAGAACATTTACTGGGTATTCACAAGCTAGTTGCAAATAAAGAGTCATCATGTGTTTGTGCCAACAGACTACATTTGATATTTTGTGTCAGCAAACTTTTCAGGGTCTGGAGAACAAAAGAAGTGTGTTATTTGCTTACTTACCCTGTGTCACCTCCCTTCAGAAAGAGTACTATAGACATCCATTTACCAAGGTCCTGCTCCCCAGTGTTACTGTGCACATGTGTCCTGACCCCATGAAACTGATCTACATTCTTACAGTGTCCATATTCCATTATGAACCCTCAAGTGTATATTACCAGGGTTGGGTTTTTTTTCTTGAAATGTAGCATTTTTAAAAATTTATTTACTAAATATTTATTAAGCATCTAACATAGGACTTCAGTGTGCCTTTACATAATAGATGCTCACTGAGTATTTGCTTAGCAATTAACAACTCCTGACTAACTCACAGGAAGAAAGAAACGTGTAGGATTTACACTTACCAATCTAGGCTGAGAGTTCTCCATCGGTGGTAGTTTGGCCTCCCAGGGGACATTGGGCAATGTCTGGAGACAGTTTTGGTTGTTACAACTGGATATGGGGTGGGCAGAGAGGGCTAAGTGTTATCTGGTGGGCCAAGGGCACAGATGCTGCTAACCACCCTTCAGAGCACAGACAGCCCCCACAACAAGTATTATGGAGGCTACAATGTCCATAATGCCACTGCTGAAAAATTCTGCTTTAGTGTAAGAGAAAAAACATCCTTTCCCACTAGTTACTTACTACTTACTTTCTACTTACTTCCAAATGTTTGTCTCCAGTCCAGACCTTTCTTAGTTCAGCTCTATACAGCCCTGCCCTCTGGACATTCCCACCCTTGTATCTCAAAGGCCCTTTCCAGCACATGCATCCAAACATGGAATTTACCATCCTTTCCCCAACCATTTGCTTTACAGTGCTCTGCTGCACACATGGTTGGCACTCAAGAGAGAAAGAGAGTTGTGTGTGTACTTTGTTAAATCAAATCTCATAAATAACCCAAGGCAGAAATTACTTAGTATCAAGAGGGGTACTGGAAGTGCAGACTAAGGATAAACTGCTTCCCAATTTAAGAGCAGTGAGGTGATGGGGGAACTGTGGAAGTCCAGGGATCCATGGAGATTTTGTAATAAAAGTGCCACTGGAGCCAGGCATGAGGGATAGGTAGCATTTAGACACCAGGATTCTGAGTGGAGGAAATAAAGGAGCAAGGGCATAGAGACTGAAGGCAGGGCTGTGAGCAGGGACCACCTAATGGAGCATCTCATACTCAAGGGAAGCAGTAGATGATGAAATGGAAAGATACATTGCTGCCTGGTTGTGGAGAATTTAAGCACAAAGGTGAGAAATCCACATGTTCCTCCATAGGCAGTGGGGAGCCATGAAGAATAGATATTGACATGATTTGCAGTGGACTTCAAGAGGATCAAACTAACAGCAGTGCCTGGACCACCCACTGCCTTCCACCTTTCATCCTTCAGGTCTCATTTCAATGTCATTTCCTCAGGGAAGCTTCCCCAACACAAGGCTTGGCTTAATGCCCTTGCTGTAAACTCCCATGGTGTCTTGTACTTTTGTCTTTCATAAATCTTGCTTCACTCTGTTCCTCCTCCTGAAGCACTGATCTTCCCCTAGGACCGTACACTCTCCGGGCAGGGACCATGCCTGTCATGTTGTACTCCGGTTGCCCCAGAATAGCACAAACTAGAATTTCAGCCCTACTTGACGGAGATGTGGTCTAGATAGACACTATACAATTTGCCAAGTAATTAATATTGAGACATAGTAAAAAGATGAATTAAGAATCTAAGGATTTATGCACTCCTTACAGGGGGCATGTGGTACATTACGAATACTAATATTCCTGTCTAGGAATAAAAAATGGATTAGCACATGTTCCACAGAAAAGAAGTCAGGTTTCTAACTGGACATGTGGTGGGTGAGATGCTGGTTGGCATCAGTGTAGAGAGGTAGAAAGTATAAAAAATGTGGAAGAAAACTCCGGATGTGAAAGTCAACTGAAGTAGTGGCATTTAATACCACAGATGAATAGGCTTCTGCTATATTGATCTTCTGAACTTTGCCAAGAATGAAGATTTCAAAGCTCGTTCATCATCTGTCTCACCACTTTCTAGACTTCTCCAAGAGCACTTAGCTCTTTCCAATAAAAGATACATACTAATGCTTCTTAAATACATCTGAAGGGTCACGAATAAGTTCCTCCGCTTCCCCGCCCCCCTCTATCTTCTTATAGCTTTATTAGCAAGGATGTTTTTCACTTCAGTGCTTATTGTCAGTTACTTGTTTTGCCAGGATTTCTGCCTTCTTGGTTTAGTGGAGTCCACACTGATAAATCTGATACATTCTAAAAGATGAGCATTGTAAACGCTCTAAATTTTAAAAAATACTGCACAGAAGCTCTCCTGGGGCCTTGCTGTGTGGTGGTGTGTTCTTGCTTCTGGCCACATCTCTAACTTGCACTCTCCACTAAGAGTATCCCTCTCCCAGTTCTGCCTTGAGTTCTCCTAGAGTTCAAGTTGCAAGTTTAATAATTCAGTGGAGAAGATAGAGGTCCACAATCTGGATCCACAGAAATGTAGAGTGTCTTCTCTTTCTGTGGTCCTGTGCTTCCCAAACTATTCCCCTATAGCTTCTAGACTCAGAGTTTTACCATCTTTTCTTCCCTTCTCTTCCCTTCCTTTCCCTTCCCTTCCCTTCCCTTCCCTTCCCTTCCTTCAGTTTTATTTTTTTTTTTCATGTGGTGCTGGGGATTGAACCCAGGGTCTCACACATGCTAAGTAAGTGCTCTACAATTGAGCTATATCCTAAACCCTTTTCTGCTCTCTCTAGAAAGAAATATCCTATTATCAAGGAGACCATAGAACAGGGATTCACAGGCATCCTGAATCATAGATTCAGGGCATTCTGAAAAGGAGTGCCCTGTGAATGAATGAATTAAAATAATGAAGAGGGCTGGGAGTGGTGGCTCATGCCTATAATCCCAGCAGTTTAGGAGGCTGAGGCAGGAGGATTGTGAGTTCAGAGCCAGCCTCAGCAACTTAGTGAGGCCCTAAACAACTTGGTGAGGCCCTGTCTCTAAATAAAAATATAAAAAGGGCTGGGGATGTGGCTCAGTGGTTGAGCCCTCCTGGGTTCAGTCTCTGGTAGCAAATTAATTAATTAATTAACAATAAAGAAGGGCTGGAGTGTAACTCAGTGGTAGAGTTTGTGGTTAGCATGCTCAAGGCCCTAGGTTTAATCCCCAGCACCAAAATAAAGAAATAAGATAATAAAGAATCAGAAGATCTCAAATATGTTAGATACCCTAGAACCACCAGAGGAATTGGAAGGTAGAAAGGGAGGAAAGGAGGGAGGGAAGAAGGAAGGAAGTAAAGATACCCATTTCATATTTATCAGCAATGAAGTGGTTGGCTAGGAAACATATGGATCAGAGCAATATTGTATTATAATCTTATATGTGCACTTTCTATAAGATCAATGTGTATATTTTTGTGTGTATGTTATATGTTCATCTCTGCTAGATGGTACAAAGAGAATCTAGAGAATCTTTCCTTCCCTTGAAAAGTGTAAAAACAGTCTTGAATACAGGACAGTAAACTACAACCATGAAATCCATTATACTCTCTGCCATTAACTCAGTCTGTGACCTTATGTCACTTCTTTTAATGTACAGTAAAGAAATAGTCAGATGGTGACATTGACAAATTACTTCAATCTCACATGTGAAATGCTGTGTGACATGAAAACAGTTTGTCTTTTGTAATTGGTTTGAACATGAGAAAAATATTAAGAATACATGATTTAAATGCTTTGAGCTTTAGCAACATTTACTAAGTGGTACAGTAAAACCTAAAGATTTCTTCTGAGACCAAATTTCCATTTCATTTGAAGAGGTCCACTTCATTTAGCCATTATCCATTCGCATGAAGAAATATTACCTTAAGATTATTAATGCAATTCCTGTTGTTAATTTCTTCTACTTAAAGGAAGTTGTCTGAGAAAGAAGCTAATCTATTTATAAAATTATGTATTTGAACTTGGGCCAAAAATTATTTCATGTATTAATGCCACTAAAAGTTGCTCAATATAGTACAGGCAGCTTGTACATTCATTTTCTTTTCTATAATTGAAGACCAAAATATTTCAAACAATATAAAGGGCTTCTAATATCAGATTTCTTTCATATCGCTCAAGAAAAAAAAATGTATATTGTTATATTTCCTGGTACAGAATTTTGAAATATTTTCTCTGAAAATGAAGGCTGTTGTTGATTTTAGGAAAACTCAACCTAAATGTAAGAAATATGGCAAGCATTAAGTTTGAAAATTCAAGCTAAATGCAAAAAGTATGGTATGCCAAGAATTTTAAGTTAAATCCTAACATAGGTAAATACTATTTCAGGTAGGTTTTCTGTAGTGCTAACTTATCATTGGTTTTCTAAGTTTTATTTTGTCTTTAATTGTGCATAATAATTACATATATTTATGGGGTACTGTGTGATGTTCTAAAATACAAATACACTACACAATGATCAAATTAGCATAGTTAGTTTATCTATCCCCTCAAATATTTATGTTTTCTTTATGGTAAGAACATTCCAAATCTTTTAGTTATTTTGAGGTGTGGAATCCAATATTGTTAACCATAGTCGCCATAGTAAACACCAGAACTTACTTTTCCTAACTGTAATTCTGTACCTGTTGGCCCTTCTTTCCCCATCTCCCACTCATCCTGAGACCAAACTGGAACATCAACATAGAGTTCAAATGCATAATCTGTTCTTGATTCAAAAAAATTCATTCTACTTCAGGGGTTTTGTTTTGTTCCAGCTTCTTTTTATTTAGGTAATACATTATACCAGGAAAAATAGCAAGGTTTAGAGACAGACTTGCATTCAAACCCCAGCTCTGCCATTTAAAGTTGTGGACTTTGTGGGTAATAAGCTTCAGTGAGTAGAGTCATTGTAAGAATTAAATCCAGTGGCTTCTGTAAAACTCTGAATCTGATGCCCAGCACATGGCATAGTCCATAAATGATAGTTCTTGCTATTGCAATTGCTTGTATAATCACACTGAAAGCAAAATAAGGTGAGAAAAAAGTTGCTTAAGGTGAGTTGAAGTCTGCGACTAGCAAGCCAACCCTGCTGGTCACACAGATGTGGCGGGCTTAGTTCCTCTCCCCTTTTCTCTCTTAGAAGAGCCCTGTAGGGTGGGACTTGACAATGTTGGAGGCTGAACTCTGCTCAGCCAGAGTGGGCTTTAAGCAACACAGTCCTTATATCCATGAGAACCCTGGATCTCTGGTCTTGCTACTTTCCTATCTTGACAGCACTTGATATAGCTTCTTTTCTAACAGGAGTCCAGACCCCAGCAGGTTGGACACATGCCTCCCTTTGGCCCACATGAGTATGGCCTGCTTTGTTCATGGATAGAACTCCCTGCTAGAGGTTTGTGCCTCCTGCCATTCCAAGGGCACCCTTGGATATGAGCATGTTGGCCTGTGGCTTATTATCTGTACTGCCCAGTGTTTACCACTCACAAACCCCAACCATGCAGGAGGGCTGGATATTTGTATTATTAAAAATACACAATATGAACCTCCATATCACATTGTGTCTTTGAAGACAAAAAACATTAGGAAACTTATCCCTGAAAAAAACAAAATTAGAACATTTTTTATCTTCAAATAATAGAAAATTTGAATCACATTAGCCTTATCCATAGGATATATATTGTCTTCTTTGACATGGCATTTGGAGGTGTGCTGAGCTTTTCTGTTGGCTGATCCACAGTTGTCCCGGACCTCGGCTGTCACTTTTCTCTGCTGTCCACAGTGTGGTCCCTATTGTGGCTATAGGTGAGCTGTCAGGAGCAGTTGGGGCCACATTCTTCTCCATCTGGAGAGACTTCCCCTGGCCTTGCCAGAGGTCCCCAAGAGGTCTCCTCTCCCATTTCCCTGGTTAGAGTTGGATTGTGTACCTGTGTCTGGGCTGTTTACCATTCAGGAGTGGGACTGCTCCGATCCTACGCTAGAGCTGTGGGCAGCCCCATGGGTCACAAGGATGTGGATGAACACCTAAACTGTACTGGGGTTCACTTAGGAAGGACCACCTCATCAAAGCCACCACAGAAGACTTCTCTGAGGAGGGATTTTCATGCTGCACCTTGAAGAATAAGCAGAAGTAGGAGGAGGTAAGGAACAGCATGCATAAGTATTTGAATGTGGAGAATGTTAGTGGAATGGGAGGCAAGTCCGAGGAAAAGATCTGTGTGTCACCCACAGGTTTGAAAGGCATTTGAATTATAGGAGTATCCAACCTGGACAGGAAAAGATCCTGAATTAAGATGGTGTTAGGGAAAACAGAGGAAGTAGTTGTTAGAGCATTTGCTTTGAGGTAGAGTGGAAGGTCTTCCCAGCCAGAGATGAGGGAACAAGGAGAAAGGAGTCAGGTGGTGCATCCAAACAGGTCCTTCCTGGGTCCTCCTGCCACTGTAAGCACTGTCTGAAGTTCCTTTCCCCTGGCCTCCCTCCCTCTTTTTCTCTCTGTCACACACCCCTGCATCGGTATGATCAAGAAGAAAATTTCTATGGCAATGATATTGCAGCAAAAACAGGGCCCCATTTGGGGATGGGGATATAGCTGAGTTGGTAGAATGCTTGCCTTGTACGTACAAAGCCCTGGGTTCAATCCCCAGCACTACACACACACACACAAAATAGAGCCCTATTATGCAAAATATTGTTATTTTTTCCTCCCCAATTCTAATATTAACATCTTCCCCCTTCCCAGGTTTTAGAAATAGTTTAAATGAACATTTGTATTTAAGCATACAAAAATGTAACTCTTTAAAGAACAGGGATTTGCTGGGCACGGTGGCGCATGCCTGTAATCCTAGCACTTTGGGAGGCTGAGATAGCCTCAGCAACAGCGAGGTGCTAAGCAACTCAGTGAGACCCTGTCTCTACATAAAACACAAAAAAATAGTGCTGGGGATGTGGCTCAGTGGTCGAGTACCCCTGAGTTCAATCCCTGGTACCAAAAATAATAAGTAAATAAATAAATAAGTAAATAAATAAATAAAAGAGATTTGGTCATTGTACTTAGCTATGACACTAAATAAGAATCAATCATTTCAAAACCCTCAGCATTTGATTATCAGCTATGTGTGAATTTGTTGAGTTCTACTTTGTTTCACTTTGCAGTTAGAGTTTAGGAGGAAATGTGCTATTTTCTAGTATCATGTTTCCTACAAATGACTAAAATATGCTTAGTCAGCCTCCTCCTTGCAAAATGTTCACCTTTGAACTAAGACCAAACTGAAAACAAAGAATGCCTTGAAATATTTTGGGATGTTCTAAAAGCAAGGGATTATAGGAGAAGGAGTCCATTTTCTTTTTAGCACTTCCAACACTTTAGCACTCCCTAAAGATAAATGCTGTGACTTATCGGCCTTATTCTTTTACTACTTTAGGATCTTTTCCCATTGCTAAAACATTAGTTACTAAAGCTTAAAAAAAAATTCCAGCGAATGTATAACGTATAGCTTGTTGAATCTCTGATACCTAAATTCTGTATACTGTTTTTCTGTGTATCATCGTTAGGGAAACATGAAAGAAATTTGACTCATAAATCTTAATCCTCTCTGTTTAGTTTTTACTTGCATTATGCGTGCAGCATAGCTAGGCAATGCTACAGTCTGCCCTCACAACAAAGTAAGTGCCTGCCAGATTCAGGAAGCACCAGGCTGCCACTGAGGCATTTTCCCCAACCCTAATGCCATTTACTGAGATTACACTCAGGACCACACATTACAGCTATTCTACAGGTTTCTCTTTTATTTTTTATGTCCAGCTGATTCACATGCCAGTTTTGGCTCCCTCCAGGAAGCAGGCTTCTGGATCAGCTGGCCACAAGAGCCCAAGGCCTCCACTTGCGTCCTACTTGGAAGTGCAGCTGACCCAGACTTGGGTTTCTTATAGTAGCCAAAAACTAGCATCTGGCCCTAATTTAGACTCAGCTTATGGGCTCCCCACTAGCAGCAAATACATCTCTTGCTCTTTCCTCTCTCACTTTGATGGGGGTAGGGTTGGGGGAGGGGTATCAGCAATACATGCTTCTGTTTTTCTGGCTCCGATTCCCTCTCTCTTCCAATAACATTTTTCTTTCTACTTGTCACAAACCTAGCTGACATTTTAGGTTGGCGTGTTTGCCTTTGTAAGCTGTTTTATGAGTGCTGCATTTATTTCACACCCATTCAAAGAGTTGCTGAGAACCTACTATGTGCCAGGCACGCTGTGTGTACTCTAGAACAGTCAGGGCAGGCAGAGCAGAAGGGCAGGCTATCATTACACAAGTAAAGATCTGGTGCACCTTCCAGTGATACATCTTGTGAAATGTCAATAGAACAGCTTTCATTTAATTTTAAATCAGATATTGTCTAACAAGGACCTTTTCTTTCCTAATCTTTTGGATTAAAATACATTTCTAAAATTCAAGCATCCAAAGAGCACTTGCTGTATGTATTAGATGCTGTGGGAGTTTTATGCCAGGGTAGAAAAAATGAAATCCCTTCCACACAGTGCTTCCGTTGAGGCATCTGCAGCCCAGGAAAACTTGGGACATTTAAAAAACTACACTTTCCAAACCATACCTCAAGTTGATTTCAAACAGAACAAGGAAAACAGTACTTGAAATATCCTTTCATGATTATGAGTTAAAGATGTCATTGGTTAAGGCATCCCACAAAGACTTGGTGGGCTGTCTAGAGCAGCAAAGGCAGCTACGTGCACTCTGCCTTCCTCCTGCATGTCACTCTCATCAATGTGACTCCTGCCTTGGAGCCTATTCTGCTCCTTTAGGAGGTGGTGTCTAGTGACAAGTGTTTTCAGCTTTGCCTGATAGAGCTCATTGTGAAACAACATGTTTCTTGTTGTTGTTGTTGTTGTTGTTGTTTCCCAGTTCAGGGTGAAAATTACATCATCAGTTAGAATAGTACATCTGACTTGGAATTGACTGGAGTGGTCAGAATGATGGATCTGAGATATATTTGAAGGGATAATTGTACACAACCAGTTTAAAAGCTGGTAAATTTTTAAGGGTCAGGGGTTAAATGTCAAAGCCACAGCACTTGGGCTCAGCTCCATAAAGTATCAAGAATGGCTCCTAATTAAATCCAGGGTATATTTCACCAAAGGGAAATAAATTTGACAGCTAACAACCAATATTGGATTACCACCTTACAGAGGTTAGGGATCATGGTAGTAATTGTAGGTGGTGTACAGTTTTTAACCCAGTACTAATCGGGAGGATGATTGCTTACAGTTACAGATTACCATACTACGCAAAGTTAAGTCTTGTGAGCCAAAAATAAGTATTACCAAAAGGCATATATATACATATACATATATACATATATACGTGCCCACACAAACACACACACACACACTCACTCTAGGACCCCGTCCACTTTTGTTGAAAAATAAATGCCTGTGGCTGTCACAGAGCAAATCTGTAAAACAAATGTAGTCAAAAGACACACTCACTTTTTTTTCCCCTGAGCTGAAAAATTTCTCTGTGATTATTAATTGCCAACAAGTGCTATAGCCAGCTATGAAATTAGATGAATTAGATTTCCAAACCAGTACATCAAATTTACAGCAGACAAATCTTAGCTAAATGTATAATAGTCCCTTTCCTAGTCACACACTTGTCGTTATTTTTAAGTAATACGATATTTTACGTAAGTTCAGCGTTCTTGGATAGGCATGTAATTTGGACGCTACTTTGGATGCCCCACCTCAGGGAAAAAGCTGTTTACCTTAAGATGAGATATACCTTATGAGCACTAAGCAAACAGAGTAATTGTAATATTTTAATAGCTATGTTTACATGCAGATCTTGAGATTATTTCTGCATTAGGTGATTTATAGGGCTATATTAAGTAAATCACATTTGGAATGCTCTTCCAAAGGATGAGTCACAAAATGCTACCATCTCCCCTTTCCCTTTTCCAAAGAGAACTCCAAGGCAAAAGAGGAAAAAGGAATCCCTGTCCTCATGCCAATCTCAGTGCTAATGAAGAAATCGTCCATGTAAGTTAGTGAGCATCAGTTCATTTCGATTGCTATGTCTGTTTAAAGAGAATTTATCAAGCCCAGGATTTCACAGAAATGAATTTATATGTAAAAAATAGCCAAAGACATTGTAGAAAACCTCATCATCTCTAATACTCCGGCTTCTACAGGCTGAACTAATTACTGCGTAATCTTTACTTGAGGTATTGGTTAAATCAATTAAGTTGTTAGGGGTAATTTCAATAATGCTAGTGTTTGAGAGGACTACATGGCAAACAGGATTCGCCTTAATTAGACTTTTAAATTCAGAGCCCTATCTAAGTCTGGAGCCAAATACTCTATTTTGAATCTCCCAGTGTTCACTTAGTTGTAAAGGGAAATTTTTTAATATGTCTGGCTCTAAGTAATTAGTTTGCAAATTTGTAATGTGAGGAGTTGGGGGAGGAGGGCAGAGCCTCCTCCCTTTCCATTTTATTAGCTTTTCCTGTGTCTGGAGACTTCCTGCAAGGACGGGCAGAATGTTCCTCTTAGTTCAACTCGTGGGAGGTTTGCACCCGTGGCATAAAATGCATCCAGACAGGTACCTGCCACTGACCATTGTATACCTTCTGTCCTTCCAAAAAAGAAGCACTGCTTTTCTTGGTCAGACTTTTAGAGAGTTTGTTGGGCAGCCACGCCTGGGGCCTGCCTGAGCTGGGTCTCTCCAGCCCTCCTGTCTGCGCCCTGTGAGGCCTGCGTCTCCTTCCTCTCTGAGCCGTAGATGCTGAGCTGCAGATCCTGTGGGAAAGTGCACAGAGCCCCAGCCATGCACCCCGGGCCTTTCCCACTCACTGGGGAAGGAACTCCCAGCAGGAAGGCTTCATTAGCCTGAAAGAACTTTAACTCTTTGGCTCCTCTAACAGTCAGTCCTCAGGGTGAGTATTCACATTTCAAAGGCAGAAATTCTCTCTTGAGTCTTCCTTGCATGGCTCCCACAGAGAATTTTCCCAGTACTTCCTTTACCCAAATAAGGGTTAATCATACAGCATTCCAGCCCTTAGAAAATTCTGGGGTCCAGGAAAATGTTTTAGCACTTTGAATAATGCCATTAAGCATCTTGTATGCAAATAGCAAATTAGGAAGTGAAAAGGTTGCATTGTGTTGGAATCTGAATCCTTTATAAAATGTAATTTGTTTAGGGTTTTCTGTTCTTCAAAGACTGCATTTGTCAAATTTTATGGTAACTTACTAGTTATGAAGAAATGGCTACCATCTTTCCATTAGTAAAAGGGCTCTTCCCACTCCCCCCTGCCCTTTTCATAAATGCAGAAAAATCACAATAATGACATGCAATTATAGTAAACATTTAGCAGTCTCCTGCTTTCTCAGGTTTATCTTATCATCTGAACATGTGGTGAGCCCAAATAGGTTAAATGTCTTTTCCCTAAGGTGCAATATTTCTACGCTTTTTAATGCAATTTAAATTTTATTTTTAAAGTCTTACAATGACATATTTGAACATTCTAAATGTTAAACCTGTTATGAACATAATTGCAAGAGTTAGCGGAAATTGGACAAATGAAATATAAAGACTTCCACTTCCTGTATATGAATTTTTAGCCTTTTCCCAAACTTTTCTCTATTGTAAACTTAAAACAAAGTCTTATCAGCGAGGAACATAGAGTAGCAGCTGGATATCATTAAATCCCCCTGTCTAAGCTATTCTTCTTCATTACCTTTTTCCTGACAGCTCTTGCTCCGCACAGAAAATGTAACTTTGTGATAGAGATTTATGTAATTCAGGTGTCCTCCGTTTGAAGGAGGGCTTGGCTCAGAAGAAGGAGGGCTTTGCAGGAGTCCACAGAATTGTATAAGAAAAAGTGGAGCTCCACAAAATCCAGTGAAGAAGCATACATTAATGTAGTCAATTTGTTGGTCACTTTTACCCGATATCATTTTATAGGCTGTTCTCATAATATTTTTCTGCAAATTTGAAAAAGGTAGATATCATTCTAGTACAGCCGTGAGCTATTTTTTCATTAAATACACAGCAGTGCTATCCAATGCTTTGTGGATTCCATGAAATCTAAAATGGCTTTAACTAGTAAAGTAAGAGAAAATACTGTGACAGACACCTAACCATGAACACAGATTAGAACCCAAAATGCCGATGCCACTGTTTCATGAAATAGCATACCATTGTTAAGTTGACGGTGATGTGGTAATATATATTTACCTCTGTGAGCATCTAATTTGATACCATTGGCTTTCTTATGTCAAAATCAGAATTCAAGTTTAGGCATTTTTTTCAGTAACAACAAAACCACTGAGAAAAGAAACTTGAATTTCATGTTGGACCTGATAAGACTAACTGGAGAAGAAAAAAACATTTTAAATAAAATAAATGAGAAACTGCCTGGTCTGCTTGAACATTCAATTGTAACCTCTTCCTTGATATAATAGTTATTGGTATCTTAAAGAATCGTAATCAAAAGGCATTCATTAAAGTTTATTTCTGGTTCCTCACAATCAGCTATTTAAATGACATTTCTGTTCCCCTGCAAACTGCACTTATTTGAATTAGAAATACAAAAGAAGTCTAAGAACTTAAAAATAGTCAAGTTGTCCAGCCTGAAAAGATATAAATCTGGTGTAGTAATTTGAATGTGAATATTATTAGATTTATTATTAGTTCACAGGGACACATCTTTTATGTCACATGTTTCAAATTTTTTTCTTAAAAAACCAAAGTGGAAATTCTGCAAATTTGGCATTACAGCTCCTCCCAAAGAATGTTGCTGTCCACCCAGTTAGAAGTTGACTTCCATTGTTCTAGGGACAGAATGCAGACTGCTACCTTGCCTTCCACCCTGCTTCAGCATAAACCATCTCTTCACTATCCTGGTCATCTGTCCCAGTGTGCCCTTCAGCCGGTGTAGACATCATTTCCTGAAGGAAAATGTCCCTGACAGCCCCCCACCCACCACAGGTTCTGCACCCTCCTGTTCCTATCACTCACCCCACTTCATTGCTTAGCACTCACCTGACTTTCCCTCCCACCCTCCCATCTCTCTCTCCTATTCAGTAAGAGATACCTGCCAAAAGAACTTTCTTTTCTTTTCTATATCACATTTGGTCCTCTTGGTTGTTCTATGAGGTAGGAGTGAGGTATACTTCATATAGATGAGTAAACCTGAGCCCAAGGAGGTTTAAAAGAATTTGCTCGAGATCATACAGATAGTAGATGTCAAATTCTGTATTTAAATTCAAATTTTTCTCACTAAAACTCCTGCTATCTTAAACAACTAAAAAAAAATTATTTTTACTAGGTTACTTAGGAACATCTGAAACTCAGGCAGCTATTGTTTGGATACATTGCTTGGAGCTCTTTAAAGTTGTGTGTGTGGCTTTTTTCACTAATAAGCTTTTAAGTACCTAGTAGACGCTGGCCATTTTTTAAAATCCTCTACCCCCACCCCTTCTCCACTTTGTTGGACCTAGAGGGTACCAAGACTAGACACCGGATAACTACTACTTAAAAATATAAAAACTAAGAACACATAGATGGATCAAACTCAAGGACTAAAACAAACTAAACTCAAATGATCAAATGTACAGAATTAGAACCACAGAACAGTATCACAGCAAGATATAAAAGTCCAAAAACATTTTTATTTTCTTCTTCTTTCTTTTTCCTTCCTAGGAAACTGGGAGGGGAAAACTGCATCCTCTGTAGAGAATTAAATAATGTCTAGATGAAAAAAATATATATGACAAATCTATATTGTGGTTTGCTTGCAGCTGTAGAAAAGCAGAACATTCTTCATGAAACTAAAAAGTCTTCTCAGATGTTAATTGAAAAGGCAAGATCAGAGTAGTGTGTACAGTATAGTATCAAAAAGACAGGTGGGGGAATAAGAATGCAGCTCTGGTTACTAGTTATAGTAGGAAGGGGAACTGAGCAGATGGAATTTTGCCGGGACTAAATGGAGATAATTTAAAATATACCTTGGGCTGGGATTATGGCGCAGTGGTAGCGTGCTCGCCTAGGACGCGTGAGGCACTGGGTTCGATTCTCAGCACCACATAAAAATAAAATAAAAAAAATATTCAGTCCACCTACAACTAAAAAATAAATATAAAAAAAAATGCCTTGTTAATTTTTGAAGTTTTAACCATATGAACGCAATATCTGATTTTTTAAAAACAATGAGTTGTTTGGGAATTACTTCATATGATATAGTTCAATAAGAAATTGTCCTTCAATCACCTTTCTTTAAGAAGTAATCCTGTATTCAGATTGGAAGTGTGTCAAAAGTCAAATACTGGTGTTTAAGCCAAGTCTTACAAAAGCACTGTAAATAAAGGTTTTTGTTGTGTTTCGTTACTTAATGAAAGAGGGAGTTGCTGACTCTTGACGTAGATGTCATGTACTAAGAAAAGATGGATCCCAACTGGAGCCAATCGACAGAAGATGCATCATGGAGCCTCTGACACTCAGTAACCCCCAGCACCCCCAGGACCTCTGAGCAATTGCTCAGGGAAATGCTGCACTGTAGGTCTGGGTCTGCTCTGCCAGATGGAAATTAGTATCTTAAAATAGCCCAACATTTTTCCTCCACCACTGAGAACATTTTAAATGGAATTTCTTTTAGACTTAAATGTTTTTTAACCTTCAATGGTCCCTTAATGAAACTTTGTAGAATATCTTTCATTTTCTTGCTAATTGACGAAATTAATATCAGCTGGTTTAATTTCAAAGCATGCCAAGCATTTTAACCTGCAAATCTGTAACTTTCCTGGTTTCCATTTTAACTACTAGATTTTAAAATACTAATCCTTAATAATGTCTCTAGAATTTTTTAGCCAGGACCGAAGTTCTGCCTTGATGATTAAGTCATGTTTGTATATACACGTCTTCATTTCTGAAGGAGTAAGAAATGTGAGGATTGTTCTCAGGATTCAGTGGAATGTACGCATTGTGATTTTAAGGAGAGCATGTTTCCTATTTAGACATTGACTAGAAATAGAGAAAACCTACCCCAAAGCCTCATAATCTACTTTGTTTATTTAATGAGCAACTTGATTTTGGTGTTAATTTCTGCCTTCATAAATTACCTTACTCTTGAACAATGAATATTTTTCAACCCACTGGCCTTTCATCTGAAAACTGTTTTTTAAACAAACTTGGTTATAGTTTTCAACTTTGCTGGGAGAACTAGGTCACCCAAAATATGTGTGGGGTGTGAAGTTTTGTTTTCTGCACAAAGATTTGTCCTGAGTCTAAACATTTTTTCTCTCAAGTAATTTACCGTTTAATTACATTGTGTTATGTTCCCTCAGGAAGGGGAGGAGAAGGGAAAGGAAGAAAAGTGTAGAAAATAAAGGGCTTTTTTTTTTTTTTCCCAAATGTGTGCTGCGTTCAGGATTTAGATTTCACCTTATAAAGTTTTATTGCGGTGTCCTCCTCCCCTCTTTGTGCCATGAAATAGTGAATCACTCTCCCTGGTCTCTGAGGACAGATGCTGTTCTCATGTTTTACCCTGACACCTCCGAGATGAGCTTTCCATACGAAGTAAGGGAGGACGTCTAATGTGTCCAGTGTTATTCTGGGGCCTCCCTTTTTCTGGGAGTCACTGACACATGTAGTTTTGGCAGCAGAGCCCAGCAGGAGGTGACATTTGGCCGATTCCCCTGCTGATTAATGTGCCTAAGGGTCCATGCCACCCTTTGCCCCCTTCCAGTGTGTTAGTTATAAAAAAAAAAAAAAAAAAAAAAGGCAGCATTCATACGCTCCACTGCTGGGCGAGCTGGGCACAGGGCCAGCGGCGCCAGCAATTTTCCGTCCTTTGTATGAGTGATCAGAGGCCAACCCGAGAAACTGACAGTGCTTGCACTCAGCGCTGCTAATGAGCTTCAGTAGCTGAAGACTTCCTTCCTCGTGTGGCCTCAACATTTTTGCTGGGGAAATGTGTGATTTGGAAAGTTGCCACAGAGACACAGCCTGATCAAGTTCATTGTACACCTCACACCTCCAGATATATAGCAGGCGAAGCTTCACTCAAAAGAGAAAATTGGAAGTTCTACTTTTGCATTAAAGGCTTTTTTGCAAATGAGCTTTCTCAAATGGGTTGACCTCACTTGGTTAGGATTTCTTTTTCATAATTTTTTCTTACTTAACTACAGTTAAGCTAAAAATTCATATGGTGAATGATGATGATAGTGATGATCATTATTATTTGCGGTATTGGGGATTAGATTGAACCAGGGCTCCACATGTGCTACATAAGTGCTCTACCACTGAGCCACTTGTGGACTATTTTTAAGGCCAGAGAGTCTTTGGCTCTGTCTTACCTTCGCCCTTCCTTTTCCACTTTTCCATCCTGAACATCCAGTGAGTTCCAAGCAACCACATTATTGCTGTTTAATCTGTGCAAAAGCAGTGGGTGGCCATTTCAAGACCAGCCACCAGTGCCTCTGCATGTAATCAAGACAAAAAGGAGTCATCACTTGGCCCTAGGGTCAAAATGCTACACACAAAAATGAAACTTTAAGGAGTTTTTATATTCTGCACCCTAACCTTCATTTAGTTCTAGCCAAACCATGTAAATCGTTTTTGTTTATTTATTAAATTTCTGAGGACATTTTCAAAACCACCTTGTGCTTGTTTGTTCTAGGACAGATGAACTGTAACCGTGAAGAAACTTCCTTAGAATTATTTATTGCAGAAACTCTCATGGATGGAGATAGAAATGGAGAGGACAGGATAGTTTCTGCCAGTTGCAGAAACTGCCCTGTGGCCTTGGGCCCTGTCTGTGTAGAGAACCTGTCATAGGTGGTTATTGTGGTTGGGCCAGCCTGCCACTGGTGGAACATTTGATTTTTCAGTACTCTAGTTTGTCCTGGCAGATCCCCTAGAAGGAGCCTTAAGCTTCTAGAACAAATCATCCCTGCAGGTGCTTATAGAATTTTCAAGATTTCATAAAAAAACTAAAAAAGGGTAGGATGTCTTTGTTCAGGTGACTCCTCAGAAAGCTAGAATAAAAGACTTTTCTTTTACTAGCCTCTGAATGACATGATATTCTGTAGTGTTTGTTTTTATCGTACTAAATCGTATTTCCCTAAAAGCTGCCTCTGGGATTTGCCATTCTCATCAATGCATGCTTTTCCCTAGTCCTTTTGCTAAAAACTTTATAGCCATGCCTGTAATCCTTAAATAAAATTGTCCTCTGTGTAGAGTTTTGCAGTTCAGAGACATTCCCTTCACATACCCAATAAAGGAGGAATTAATATCTTGATTCTTCATTTTACCAAAGAGAAGTGATACATTGGTAAGCAGCAAATCCCTAAGTGAAGGCCTTCTTGCTTATATCTCCCATCACAAATGGCAGAAGGGGCACACTTACTGAATTTTCTTTGGGTTCCTGAATGAGAAGGTTTCAACCTAATATTCAGGAGATCAGTTTGACCAGGGGAATGATTTAGAGGGAAAAAAGCCATTAACTTCCTGTAACCCTGTAATGGCAGTAATGCCTTTGTAGCCATTCAGGGGACTATTAACAAATGGCTTTAATAGAATAATTCTGCTGGACCATTCTAATATGGAAACATTAAATCTGCTTACATATTGGCAAAGTAAAGCCAACAGGAACACCATATTTATGTTTGAGGAATTGCTTTTGAAAAACAATAGAAAAAAATTGTAATTGCTTTTGGCAAATATTTTTCTAAATGTTCATGAAAGGGGGAAGCTTTTCTGGTGTTTGGGTAAAATTTCACTTATCAGTGTAAAAAATGGGCATGCTCTCCAAGAAGCTCTGTTTCTTAATCTCTGGAATGTCTTGGTATAGTGCAAGGGGTTCAATTTGATATTAATTTCAGATAACATTAATATCTTACTGGATTGTCAAGTATAGATTTCTGAAAAGGTACCAGTTACATTGTTTACTATGTTCTAGATAAAAATGACCATATCAAAGTGTATTTATTGTTGGCTTTTTTTAAATCTAGAGAAAAGTTGTAATTTTATTATAGTATCATTTCTTAAGCTTTTCTTCTATCCCTCTTTCCTTTTCTTTATTCCTAAATATGCATTGAATATCTATATGTACCAGGCACTGTGATTGGTTATATGGAATATAAAGGTAAATGAATAGACTCGCTGATTTTAAGATATTTAGAGTCCGGAGCAGTGGTTCTTGGGAGCAAAAACATTATCTGGAGACATTTCTTTTTCTTTTTTAAATGAGGTAACTTTTTTATAGCTTTATTTTATTCATTTATTTTTTATGTAGTGCTGAGGATTGAACCTAGGGCCTCACAGGAGCTAGGCAAGCGATCAATCTACCACTGAGCCACAACCCTCACTCTATCTGGAGGCATTTTTGATTGTCACTCCTGGGGAGGTGCTCTTGACACCTAGAAGGTGAAGCCTAATAAGCATCCTAAAGATTTTAGGACAGATTCCACAACAAAGAATTATATTGGTGTTTAGAAATAATTTTGAGAGAGTTCTTTTCAGACTACTGAATATCACTTAAAGAATATTTTTTCATGTTACAAATAAAGCAGTTAAGAGAAGGAAGCACAATATGAGAGATCTTTCTTAAGAGTTTGAAGTTGAGATGGGATTGTGTTTCCTGAAAGTGAAATGAACACATGTATTTGCTTCTACCATCTCCTTAGGGCTCCATTTAAAAAGAAAAAAGAAAAAGGAGAAAAGTTTTATGTATAACCCTATCATTCAAAAAGAAGAATAAGCAGGGATATTACCTAATTTCTAGAAGACAGGGTAGGTCAGAGAATTTTAGTGGACTAAGCAAATTAGAAGTTATGGTTTAAAACCTCTTTCTCAGACTTTCATGCCCATATGAATAATGGGAGTTCAGATGGGGCTGAGATTCTGTACTTCTGACAAGATTCCTAGGTGACACAAATATTGGCTACAGAATCAAGGACCTAGAAGACGTGGGGAGGGACCCTGTCTTCCCAAAGCACACAGAAGAACTTTCTCCTAAAAGTTGAAAGTACACCACAAAGAACAGGAACCACTTGCAGGTCTACAATTGGGGGGTTAACTACAGGTCTATATATGAAATGCCTGGACAGGTCTCCTTTTGCCCTGTGAAATCAGAAGACTTTTCTCAACAGTATCAGGTGGTTTGGATTCCCAAAAGACAGCATTCAGTATCTGGTCTTTGGGGGATCCTCACCATTGTAGCTAATTCCCTGTTCACCTTAAAACAAAGCATATCATCAGTTCAGAGGGCTTTACACAGAGACCTCCACTACAGCCTCCCCCTTGCTTCACTTCTAATTTGTAGCCACAGAGAGATTTGAGAGGACACTGCCTATACTTAAAAAGAATCAAAGACTATCATAGAGCAAAAATCAGGGAACAAGAAAGAGTGCTTGAATAAAATATAGTTGCTAAAACAAAATTTTCCATAAATAGGAGGTTGATAAAACAAACTATACTAGGGCAGAAAGACAACAAAATACAATATAGGGGGAAAAGATAAAAGGCATAAATCGGGCGCAGTGGCTCAAGCCTGTAATCCCAGCACTTAGGGAGGCTGAGATAGAAGAATTGCGAGTTCAAAGCCGGCCTCAGCAATGGCGAGGCACTAAGCAACTCAATGAGACCCTGTCTCTACATAAAACACAAAATAGTTCTGGGGATGTGGCTCAGTGGTCCAGTACCCCTGAGTTCAATCCCCAGTACCAAAAAAAAAAAAAAAGATAAAATGCATAGCAAATAAATTCTGGATGCTTAAATGTATGACAGCAAGTCATATGAATAAGATCTCCCAGCGCCTTCAGAGGGTGTGAGCCTTGGGTTAAGGCTCACAGCCTAGAGTGCCTGAAAAAGCTGAAGATGAACAAGCAGACCTTCCATATATTCAGCTCTGTGAAGTTCCAGAAGACCAAGTACAACGGGAAGGCCAAAGACATAAACGCAGCTCACCCACAACCAAAACAAGAAGCAGACTAGCAGTGAGGCTTCCTGACAGCAACAATGGGAAGAAAAAAATGTGAGCAATACCATCAAAATTGTGGAAAAAAATTAAATTGAACCATATATAAAATAGTATTAATATAAAAATTACACTTAATCAGGCATTTAATTTATATTTAATCAAATTTTCCTTATCCAGCCAATTAGTACGAATGTCAAACTTAGTTTTGAGACATCCCTCTTCTTTACCCATAATTCATAGCAAGAAAGGAAAGAGAACCCTAAAGCTAAAATGTATAATGCAGGAAATGATAGAACTGACACCTGCATTGATTAGTGTTTGTTTTTTACTTTTTTTTAGAATCATATATAAAATAAGAAGCAAGATTACAAACCACAATGGTAATCTAGCATTTCTAATAATTCATATATTTGCCTTTCCTGGAGATCTTTATGTCTTTATACATCTTCAAGTTATAGCCTAATTGATTTTCATTTCAACCTAAAGGAATTCTGTTAGCATTTTTTTTGGTAGGATAGGTCTACAAAACAAAGTTGTAACAAACTTGCTTAGTTTTGTTCATCTTGGAATATCTTCATTGCTTCCCAAAATATTAAAAAATATTTAATTTTTTAATATTTTTTTAAAAAATATTTATTTTTTAAAAAATATTTTTAGTTGCATGTGAGTGCAATACCTTTATTTTAGTAATTTATTCTTATGTGGTGCTGAGGATTGAACCTCATGCCTCACACAAATGAGGCAAGCACTCTACCACTAAGCTACAACCCCAGCCCTGCTCCCTCATTTTTGAAGAATAAGTTTGCTAGATATGGAATTCTTGGTGGAAATTGTTTTTCTTTTCAGTACTTTGAGTGTATCAGCCAGTGAGCTTTCTGATTTCTAAGTCATCTGATAAGGAACTACTTGATAGTCTTATTGAGGATTCCTTTTATGCAATGAATTGCCTCTGTCTTAACTGCTTTTAAGATTGTATCTTTGTCCTTTGGCTTTCATCAATTTCATTATATGTCTCAGGGTGGTTCTCTTTGAGTTTAGCCTACATCTTGGGTTTGTAGAGTCCTATCCTTCATCAAATTTGGAATTCTTTTTTTTTTTATTGTTTATTTATTTATTTATTATGTGGTGCTAAGGATCTAACCCAGTGCCTCACATGTGGTAGGCAAGTGCTCTACCACTGAGCCACAACCCTAGGTCCAGACTTCAGATTTTTGTATCTGGAATGTTCAACCTGTATATGCTTAAGTTTGCCATGGGAAAGGAGGGGGGTTAAGAAAATTGCTTCCTCTAGAAATAGGTTGGAAATTGTGAGAATTTGTTCAAATCAACAAAGTTCTTATATGTCATTTTTTCCCACAGGACTAGAAATTTGGAATTCTTTAGACATTATTTTTTCAAGTACTCTCTGATCCTTTTCTCTCTCTTCTGGGATTCCCACAATGCATATGATAGTCTGCTTCATGGTGCCCCATAGGTTGCTTACATTCTTTTCTCTGTTTTTCAGGCTCAATAATTTCAGTTGTTCTATCTTCTCATTCCAGGGCTTCTGAACTCCTCTATTTTATTTTTTGTTTTAGTCGTTGTAATTTTAGCTCTAAAATTTCTTTTTAATTCCTTTTTAGAATTTTTCCTATTGATATTCTCATTTTGTTCATATTCAGTTTCTCTATGATTAGCCATTAGTTCCTTTATATTTTTTCTTATCTTTAAGATAGTTGTTTAATCTAGTAAGTGCAGAGTCCAGGCTTCATCAGAAATAGTTTCTGTCAATTTTTTTCCCTGGACATTTGAATCTTTTAGTGTAGTAGCTCTGGAAATCAGATTCCTTCTCTCCCCCAGGATTTGGTGGGGTTTTTATTGTCATTTTCTAGAGTATGTCTGTGCTGGGAATTATCTTGAGGTGAAAACTTAAGGTATTCTTTTCTGAACCTGTTTTACCTGGGTATGTGCAATGACCTTCTAAATTTCCCCACATACCTGGTTATTTCAACAACAACAACCACAAAAAAGAAGATATATTTCCTCTGAATACCCCAGAAGTTGCTTCAGCCAGTGGAGTTTGAACCAATGGCAAGAAATCCTTTTCTTTAAATAAAACTAACTTACAAGATTGTTAAAGCCAGGAATTCTTAACTTTTTTCCAAGACATATAATATAATGACTTGAAGCTAGTATGTATTCAGGAGATATATGCTCAATTGTATTAAATGTAAGTTTTACATACTCCTTATTTTGTACATATTAGATTTCTGAAGTGAAATGAGTTCAGATAGCAATTGAAGCTTATATAGCTTTTATCATTCGGTTTGTTTTTGGTTTTGGTTTTGGTTCTGGGAAATCATTCTTGATAAGACCTCAGAATTGAAAATGTAATCAGGTATTTTGTAGAATTAAAGTGAGACTATGTTAATTTGCCTAATTTGGAGTTCATAACTCTACATATTCATAACAATATTGGTAGAAAGGATTCTTATCATGTTAATAGTTTAAACAAAGTGCAAATGATGAATATGTACAACAAGCTTAGAAACATTTAAAATAATTTTAGGAGCTTCCATTTGCATTAAAACAATTTGCTAATACAGATCTATTTATAAATGTAGATCTCATAGAGGCTCTACTTAGAAACATTCTTTTCCCCTCTTACTACAGATATTCAAGATAGTTTCTCAAATTAAAGTAGCTTTTTTTATTCAACACAGTTTAAGCCACTTTTTAATTTGTTTGTGTGCTATTTTGCAGCCTGATATTTTGTAATGCATTTGGTGTAGTACATGTTCATGAAGTTAAGAAAATATGTTTCATAAAATGTTTAGGTTTCTGTATTTTCTATGTACATGTTCTCACAGGACTCAAGATGTTTTAAAGGATGCTATATAAGTTAAACTTCATCAGGAATAGTCTTAGCTGATGCTTTGGTACACTGAAGACCCCAGGCAGTGTGCCCCATGTATAAATCTGAAATAGTGACTAACTCCCACATGTACTTCTTTGCAAGTTAAGAATTTAGATGGAGGAAAAAATGGTTAAAAAAAAGTTTTAAAACTCCTTGTGTGATTTTTCTCCCACCTTTTACTCCTTTGCCCTCCAATAAATTCTGGCCCAGGATAAAGAGGTGACTTCAGAAAAAACAACCAAATATTTATAAGCACCTACTACACGATGCTGGATGCTTGAGGTGATTTAGATATGCTAATGCATGATCCCAACATCTAAAATCTTATTTGGGAGAACGGGAAAAAATAAATGTATGGTACTAGAATCCCGGGCAGAGAATGGAGAGGGAAATCATTGCTGAGAGTGAGGATGTCAGAGTAATAGCTCCAAAGCACTGAGCACTTGAAATGTACCAGACACTTAGCAGGCATTATTCTATCTAATCCTCACATCCTAACTGTTAAATTTTATCTACATTTTAAAAGGAGACTCTGAGTGTGGAGAGTTTAAGTAGTTTATAGATGGCTACTTGGGTAGTTCAGGATAGAGCTGGGGTTCAGATCCTGATCCCACACCCACACCCTGGCTGCAGACACTCTGTTTTCCTGAGAGCCTCGTAGGAGAGACAAACAGAAGGACTTCCAGGCATTGTGAGAGGTAGGGATTTGGTGGTATTTTTTAAAACATGATGCTAAGTAGGAATCCTGGCACAAAGGTGGGGGCACACTCAGGGAACATGAAGAGTTGAAGATAAAGAAGTAAAGGGAAATGAGAATGATGTTGTGGAAATGATACAAGTGTGCACCTGAAATCCCCTGCTGTGCATCCAGCTCTGGAATTTCCATCACATCACATGGAAGTGTGTTGCATCTGCAGGGAGTATGCCATGAATCACACTTATGCAACAGTGACTGCTCTGGATGGGCAGACAGGAGACAAAATCATCACATAGCACAGTTCAGGGGTCCCGGAAACATGAGAACATCGTGGAGGAGCCTTCAGATGTGCAGTGGTAGAAGTTGTTGGGTGAGGGAGACAAGGCAGTGAGAAATGGTAAAATGGCGATGTCATAACCAAACAGGAGTCATGGGTGAGGCCCAGTTCTCAGGAGGAGGCAGATGATGGGATGGGCTTGCATTTGAAGTACTGGTGAAACTGGAAACACTCAAGTGCAGGTGGATAATTGGGCTGTGAGAAATGGCCATTCTGGTGTGGAAAAGAGCAAGGCTGTTCGGTTTTGTTTTGTTTTTTAAATCATGGGCAGTGTTCAATGAAAATTTTAGATTCTCAACTGAAAATGTACATATTCATTCCTATATTTTGACAGAATTTCAGGAGTCTAATGGACCTCTGAAGTCTATCCAGGGATTTTCTGTACCCAGATTAAAAATTCTTAGACTAGAAACAGATATTTAAAGTCATATTAGTGGGTGAATTTAATGAAAAGCAGTATTGTAAAAGGAAAAGGAAGGGAGAAAAGGTTGCAACTTTCGGAAATGCTGAAACTTATATGCTAGGGAGAGGAGGAGCGGGGAGAGGAAGAATCTCTGGTTGGTAGTGTTTTAGGCTGTGGTTACCTGTGCTTTACATGCTACCACTGGGAAGATGAAGTCACAGTTATTGCCATTTAGCATTATCATTCCCATTTGCACATTTTTATGTGAAAAAAAGACCAGATTTTAAACTGAAGAGTTGGTAGTGAGAAATAAGAAAAAATATGGAATTTTATTAATTTGTCAAAATTATAGTATTATTTTTTCTACTAACTTCTGACCCAAGGGAAAAAATAACTAAATAATTAGTAGGTACCTATTGTGCTCTATTATAAGGTCCTAGAGGACATATAAATATAAAAATTAGGTGATTTTATATAGATTTTATAACTAGGTTTTATTCTTAAATATGTTTTCACCATGGCATAACTAGGTGGAAGTCTTTCTTCTATCACATTTTGTGTTTGGAGAAAAACCTGTTTTTTTTTCTTTCTCTCAAACTTTTTTTCCAAAATATTTATTCCAAAGCATACATATAATGCTTTTTACATTACAGATCATTTTACAAATTAAAATTAACAATATTTAAGTGGTTAAAATATTAAATGTTATTTTTGCTGAAGTACAAATAGATCTTTGTAATCTAAGTTAGCATTTAATGTAAGAAAAAGCAAGTTTATAGTGCTGAGGATGTAGCTCAGTCATAGAGCACTTGCCTAGCAGACATGAGGCTCTGGGTTCTATCCCCAGCATCAAAAAGAGAAAAGGAAAAGGAAATAGAAAAGAAAAGCAAGTTTCTGTAAATACAAATAATTTTCAAACATGGTTTTGTTTTGTGTGTACTCATCAAGAAGGCTTAAAAATAGCAAATAATCCTATTTCTCCTTTTTTCCTCTTTTGTCTATTGACACATTCACTACTAAATGATTTTGCAAGTAATTTGGCTGATCTAGAAATATACTGATATTTTTCTTGAACTATCTCACAAGTATATATTTTGCTTCCATGATTCCTTTCTGTTCCTTGAATTTGTCAAATTATTACTAGTTTGGAGTTTTTATATGTATTTTCCCCCTGTTTTTCATTTTAAGAAACTCACTTCCTGTGAAAATAATCAGAGCACTGTCAACTACCAGGAATATGTGACCTAAACCTTACCCCAATACTTCTCAGAATGATGAGTTTCTTAATGTGCCTGGGCTGAGCCAAGCTGTCACACACTTTACATTCCAGCTAGGGCTTTGAATTTCCAAATGCATCCACATTAAATAATTTTATAAAGTTGATATTTTTTAAATGGGAAAATGTGACTTGGAACAGAAAGCTTGCTTTTCCCGTGTCCTCCAGCTCAGTAAAGTGTGGCACCATTTCATTATGCAGAGCTCAATGAACAAGAAGTCAGTTGTCATAGCCGTCTGTTTCCTGGTAGTTTACACACCAGAAACTGAAATCTGAGAACAGCACTTGAAGGAAAACAAAGAGCTTTACAGTATTTTTTTTTTTTTTTCTTTTCAGGAAAACACACAGAAGCTAATTTTAGCTTCTTGATCAAATTGACCCAGCCTTTAACCCTGGCAAACGTTACCACAACACACTTCCAATAGACAATAGTTTGCATACCAGCATCACACTGGAAACAGATG
Source organism: Geosciurus inauris (assembly GCA_004024805.1). NCBI lineage: Eukaryota > Metazoa > Chordata > Mammalia > Rodentia > Sciuridae > Geosciurus > Geosciurus inauris. The sequence goes on along the minus strand of PVHX01000779.1, from coordinate 150,500 downwards.
TGCGTGCAGAACTGGCCTCTTTTTCCCCTTGGAAGACTGAGCCTACCACTCTAGTGAACGCTGAAATGTGTTTCTTTCTAATTGGGGAAAAAACTGTCTTCTTTTCAGATTTCAGACTATAAGCTTTTTCATGACTCCTTAAAAAATTTATTATGTCACAGTTATGTTTTTGACCAGAGTTTCAAAATATCATTCACTAGAGAAACATCTCTTGGCTTCAGTGCCATTTTTATCCTGGGGAAAAAAAGAGGGAAAGAAATTGTTAGCAGCTGCGCTATTCGTGAGTGATGGTTACACAGTTTATATATTAAAACGTTTGGAATGCGAACAATTACTTCTTTTACTTTCTCACCAACTCTCCTGTAGTTTATATAAACTACGTTTTTATTACCAAAGAAATGTCAGTCTCCCCCTCCTCATCCCTGCCCACCCTGGCCTTGCAAGCCTCGCTCTCCCTGAAGCCATTGGCAGCCAACTCAGCTCCAGCCACCAGCCATTCGCCCCCAGCAGAGGTCCTAGGCTGCAGAGGAGTCTCCGGCTGAATGGAGCCCCCTGCTCAGAAGGAGCCAGAACATTTTCTCAGAATTATTTACCAGAATTATCTACCATTGTCTCTCTCAGAACTTCTGGGGAGACCCATTAGCTTCTGAAATGCTAAGTGTCTTCCCAGTTTCACCAGGAGACGAGAAACAAGTATCTGTTTCCTCACACAGTTAAACATAAAGAATGTTTCCAGTTCGTTTGCTGTAATACTGGCTTCTCTTAAGATAATCCTTTTACTCTGGAGTAGCCATAATTGAGTGTAATACATGCATTTATATATGGAGAGTCTACATATGTGAAATGCAGTGAGGTAGCTTTTTGTAAGCACTTTTTTTGTAACTTCTTGAAACAATTCCTTTTTGAAACTTAATTGGCTCTGGGACTTCTCTGAAGTTATAAAGTCAATTAATAGTAGATGGGTCTGAGCTGGAGTTCCATAACCAAGAAAGTAGAACCACCCAGTGACCACGCATGTAGTCACCATATTTATAAGGCATATAGGCAGTGAATAAATGATAATTCATACGTGTAAATTATGAATTTAGAAGAATGCATTATTTTTTAAAAGTTGCAGTCTTACTGTTAACTGAGTATTATGTAACTTACATTGCTTATCATTATTCAGTACATAAATGAGTTCCTCCTTTTTAAAACATTCCTTCTCAAAATAAAAAAAAAAGAACATTGCTTATCCCTCTAGGTGAATCATTTACCTTAAATTTAAATAGAATTTTAAGATTATAATATGTCTTAATAGATTTAATACATATATTTGTATGGAATTACATCTGTACAAAATTATACTAAGAGATCTTGGACTACCATAACAATAATTGCACATTAAATGTATTAAGTGCAAAAATATTCTGAATTGTATAATATATAATCACTGGTCAGATAGTTGCACCAAAATTTTGTATCTTATATTTGCAGGTTAATGCCCAATAGCTACATTTGAACTTTGTGAAGGGAATTTAAGCTATTTTCCTGGAATTTTTGTTTGATTGCCAAAGGGCAAAATTCTTATTGGATTTCATTTGTGAAATCCAGTGCTTTTTTTGTGTGTAAGTTTTTATTATGTGTGTATGTTTTTATTACCAAAGAATTCTTTATTCACCTTTTATATTTTCATAATAAAATTGATGTCTCTTCTTTCAGTAACATGTGAGTAGCAGATAACTACCCTAAGTCATCTCCCTCATTTATAATTTCTTTTAAATATATTTTCAAGATTTGAAGTTTTCTCATTGATGCCATGCCAAAAATATATAGTTTATAAGTGATATCAACTATAAACCATGTCAACTGATTGAGAAATGTGCAATATCATATAACAATGGTGATGTTATCAAGAAGCTTTTGTATTGTACCAGAGAGAAGTTTTTATGTGATATAAATATTTATTGTTGTACAGTTTGCTAAAAATAAATACTCCAAATAATATTAATTTCTACTTAACATGAAATATTCCTAACTTGTCTTATTATTTTATTTTCTTTAATGTTTTCATTATCATAATGGAACAAGACTGAGATTACCCACGCAGTGTTTACCTGACATAGTCTGTCTCTGTGAGAAACTTAACCCAGTGCACAGAATTGTTTTAGTATTTTTTAGTTGTAGATGGACATAATACCTTTATATTTTTATTTATTTATATGTGGTGCTGAGGATTGAACCCAGTACCTCACATGTGCTAGGCAAGTGTTCCATCACTGAGCCACAACCCCAGGCCCCAGTGCACAGATTTTTTAAATGAATATAATGACTTATCTTTCAAGGAATAGACCTCGTCCGTGTGATATTCCTGTTAAGTTAAAACTAGATACTTTTCACATAGAAGAAATTCATTGAATAAATCCATCTTGAATTTATAAAAATAAACAGTCTGGCATGGTGGCACATGCCTGTAATCACAGCTACTTGAGAGACTGAGGCAGGAGGATCACAAGTTCATGACTAGACTGGACAAGTTACAGAGACCTTGTCTCAAAAAAAAAAAAAAAAGAAAAGAAATTAAAAACAATATATACACCTAATTGCAGGGCACAACACCTGCAATAGCCTTACCTTCAATAGCCTCTTATTTCAGTAGCCCTGTAGGATGAATAGCATTTTCCCTAGTTTAAGGCAAAAGAGGGTGAACTGACCTACTCAGTTCCCCCATAAGTGATTAATAGTGGATCTGGAATTTAAATCCAGAACTCCCTCTAACTCCAAAATGCAAAATATACCACTTATTTTGATGACCTGGCGTATGCGTATATGTATTACATGCATGATACTTGGATGTACACATGTATATACATACGTGTACCCATATGTGTGTTCTTATACTAGTACTTTTATTCCAGTTATTCAGCATTTCCCCAACTTTCTCATGGAAGAAAACTTTTACACAGAGAAAATCTAACTTTCAGTAGTTAGAACAATCGGTCCTTGATATCTTAATTTTTTAATCTTTGTCTTAATGTAAAAGATATAGGCAATATATCTATTCATTTTTGAAATATTAATATTCATTGTCATACCATAAACATGCATTCATGTGCAGATGACATATTTACATTCTTAACTCTTCTGTATTTTCTGTAGTTTTCTGTTGGGCTAGTGATTTTGAGGTATACTCATAAGGCCAACTCTGTATTTCAGAAAACTAAATAGTAGATTCACTTTTGTTTTCTTTTTCAGCTTTTTACGACATTACAGTTTTTATTTTGCAATTCTCCTTTAGAAGAAAGAAAGAAAAAGAATAATAGCATGTCCTTCTATCATAATCTTATTTACAGCATGAACAGTTTGCTTTTCCTCCTGTTGACTATGCTTTTGCCTCTTCCCCCAGCTGCAGCCCCTTTGATATACAGAGAGAGGGTGAACAGATTGCAGATCTGGGGCTCTGCACAAAGCCAAGGGGTGCCGCTGTCCCAGCCTCAACAGGTGCTGTTTGCCCTCACAAGGACAGAAGCAATTAAATTGTTTGTTCTGCTATAGAGTAAATGGCCTACTGAGAACTTGTTTGTACTTTTATATGTTTTTATGGTTAATGTTTTCAGTGACCCATGTTATAAAGTAAACCATAACTACTTCTGTAAGCATGTTACAGTAGTAAAGCAAAACTGTATATTTCTAGATATTTATATCACTTCACTCAAACCCTCAGAGTAAAACTTGAAAAGAAAGATTTCTTCCCAAATGTTTCAGTTAGAAACTCAATTTCAGATCCTTGGCAGTCTTATGTATAGGCTTTCTTACATGATTGTTGAATAACATGTTATTATACGTGGGGGAAGAATAGTTCTTTTGTTGGCTGCATTACATTTTGTGGTGAAATTGGAGAAAACAAATCATTAAGGATGTCTATTTTGGTTCAAGACATTACACACTTATGACGAGTCTGTTTTTTAACCTTGCCAAGTTAAAAGAAAATGCAGACCCATTTGTATTGGAACAGGAAGGCATGTTCTAGATTGCAATCTATCAGTATCATCGTGTGTGTGTGTGCGTGTGCATGTGTGTGTGTTGAGCAGTGCATTAAATATGTATGTATAAATGCCAGTTTATATACAGTCATGCTGCTTTTCTTAGATGTGGTCACTGCTGATTTACTAAGGACTAATTTTCTAGCTTTAGAAAAAAGGAAAAATATGTATTCTTGATGAAATGTTAAAACTCTTATAACCCCATCTAGACCTGCCTTTCTCTGGCAGTTTTTCTAGTCTTCCAAAATACTATCATTCCTCCTCTACTGAAATTCCCATCTAAAACAGCAAACAAAAAGAAAAACTTCCACAACTTAAAAAAAAAAAAAAAAAAGTCTGTATTTATTCGTTACACTCTTGAGCACAGAAAAAGGGATGAAAAGAACAGCAACTTCAGATACTGGTTGAGTAAATTCAACATTGTTTGAAAGATGTGGAAAAAGCCTGTTAACTCTTTATATACTTCTGTGATCTTTGATTAATTACAACGATGATGTGTTACTTTATTTTAAAGTTACATAAATTAGAAAACATAGCAAAATGGTTTATAATATATTCTGACTTTCAATAATAGCTTGCCCTATTTTCTCTCTTGATATGTCTATATTGTAGAAGACAGAGCTGTCATTGTGTATGAATAAATCTAATGTTGGCGTTTTGTGGGGTCGCCATGGTATAGGTATCAGAGATGACTGAGCTTTGGAATGAGATAAAATTGGGATCAAGTCATATCCCAATTTAATCCTTATTTGATGCAATTTTAGATTGCTAAATAAGCTCTCTGAACCTCAGTTTCCTTATCTATAAGTCATAAAAATACCATTTCCATAAGATGACACAAAGAAATGGAGATAGTTACAACTGTTAACACATAGCAGATCTTCCAAAAATGCCACCTGGTACTTTTCTAGGTACCGTAATAGGTTCTCATGAATGCTGGGTGGATGGTTGGTTCAATGAATGGTTGCTCCTCCCTTCCTCTTGCCCAATCACATCATCTACAGAGTCAGATGAAGGCCAGGGGCACATTTTCCCCCTCCCCAATCCTTTGCAAGTGGAACAATGAACATTCTTATTTTATTTCATTATTTATTTGTTTATTCATTTATTTGTGTGTGTGTGTGTGTGTGTGTGTGTGTGTGTGTGTACTGGGAATGGAACCCAGGGATTATTTACCACTGAACTGCATCTCTAGCATTTTTTTTTATTATTTTGAGACAGTGTCTCACTAAGTTGTTTAGTACCAAGCTAAGTTGCTGAGGTTGGCCTCAAACTTGTGATCCTCCTAGCTCTGCCTCCCCAATCCCTGGGATCACAGGTGGGCCTCTCCCCTCTGGCCCCATGTGGGGGATTGAGCCCAGGATTTTGATGCATGCATTCTTATGTGAAGCTTCATCCTACACTCATTTATTTCTAACAGCAAACATCCAAGACTATAGCAAACATGGCATGTCAGAAGGGGAAATGTACTTGTCATGGGGGAAAGCTTTTTTTTTTTTTTTTTTTGTTCATATGAAGTTATTTCTTTTCCTCTTTATTTTGAAATATTTTGTCAGTCCAGGTTTGTTTTCTTGTGAAAGAAACCTGAAAGAATGAAAATTATGCTTGACATTGGTATAAGGTGTACAACAGGCAAAGGGCCATCTAAAACAAATTCATTATAGTAAGCAGTCTGGAAAATGCATGTTTTCATCCCTACTAGTGGGCTTCTTTTTTTAATTTAAAAACAGAAAAGGAAGAAAGGAATTGGAAGGTTAATGCTCTGCTTTGTGTGAATGGGAATGAGTTTATTTTAAAATTCTTACTTGAACACTATTCTTTTTGATAAAAGATGTTTGAAGGCATGTGATTCATCACAAAGAAGAACACAATCAAAATTCAGATTATTTTTCTTTTGGTTTTCCAAGAAATGGATTATTTCATGGTCATATTTATGAAACAAAAGGTTCTCTTTTAAGTCCATAGAGAGCTGTTGTGCACATTCAGGTACCTATTGATACGGAATCAATCAGTTTGAGTCCACAAGCAGCCTTCATTTAGAATTTGACAGCAAAAATAAGGGTGCTGAAATTTTCTGCCATAACTTTTTCTCCAGAAGTGAAAAACTTATCTGATGTTTACTTTGTGGAAAATATCACCTATTGTGTATGTTGTATGTAATAACTTGCTGGGATAAAAATGTTAATTATAGAATTGGCTGACACTGTAAGCTTGCCTCAAATCTAAAGTGAATTGATTTTTTTTCAGTAGATTATTTTTTTTAAATGGCAGACAATCTATACATTGGGGGAAAATATCTTAAACAATCTAAAATATTTCAGCATACAGAGGAGCCCCAGCTTCCTATGCAAAAAAATATATACTATGTTCATGGAGGATTTAATCCACAGCAGAATTTACTTAAAAAGGGATGTTGTATTATAACATGTATTTTGTCTTAGAATTTATGATGTTCTATTATATACATATATTGTGCCCAAATGTAACCTGTGTTTTTCCATATTCAATTAAAAATGAACAAATTTCATTTCTTCATGCAAGTCAGTTAAATATAGAACTGTTCATTCTTTCTGGGGGATGGAGTTCCTGAGGGCCTCACATATGCTAAGCAGGTGTTCTACCACTGAGCTACATCTCTAGCCCATCATTCTGTCATTTTTTATTAGAAAATGAAATATCAAGAAATTTTATAAAATCATTAAATAAATGCCAATCATTAGATTGATTTCACTTAAAGGAATTTAGAGATTGAATTATAAAGCTGAATTTTTTTATATAAGTGAATTTTAAAAATATACACATATATAAAACACCTAACAATTAGGATAATTAAATGTGACTATATAATTTTAAATTATCACTAATTAAATATATAGATCACATTGATGTGATATTCCTTTATAAAAATATAAAGTGCCTTCACATTAAATCTGTTCATCATCCACCTCTGAGTTCTTTAAAACTGTAGACATTAAATTGCTCTTTCATATTCTCTTATGTTATTTAAGTCCTTTTAATATCCTGCACATGTTTAAATTGCACTTTAGCCTCATATGGCACATCCACAAACTTAGAAAATACAGCTTGGGTGGTCCCCCAGTGCTACAAAAGCAGCTGCACTCTCTTTTTCTCTGGGTACCCTTATCTTGGGTATTAATGTTGAAAACATTGTATGAGTTCTCAAAATGCCATGGTAGTCTTTCTGAGCTCCAAAAGTACACCTCTCTTAGAAAGAAATAACAGAAACAAAGGGAACGAGAGAGAGAAAAGGAAAGAAAGGAAAAAAAAAAAAAAAAAACACCTCACCATGAGTCTTCAATGTGGGATGTTCATTCCTGTTGTGAGGGAAGTTTCTACCTCTGCTACTGACCGTCCTTTAGCAAAAAGGACAGAACTCTCCATGGCCTCTGCTAGCTACAGCTCCTGTTGTAGCCACTGTTGGTGTAAACAGGCTCTTAGGCTAGAACCAACTGATCTGGCTTAAAAGTATGTCATCCATCTTAAGATTTTCTTATCAACATGCATAATCCACTGAAATGAAAATGGGAAAAGGACAAGCAGGCTCCAGTTCGTCTTAGAGCACTGAGCTTTGTTTTTGAAATTACAGTGTAGCTTCTATAATGCCATATTTTCAAAGTTTACTCACATGAAACAATTAGATTTATAATTTAGGTTTTATATTTTCTTATATGAAACCAAATATTGCTCTGTATGTTAAACAATGCATGGAATTTATTCTGTGATTTTTTTTCCCTTCTAACAGTTGCTTTTCCAGTGCAAAATAATAGAATGAACAATTCTGCAATATGTTGACTTGTGCTAAGAGTCTAGAAAAAAAGAGGTTTTTATTTCATAGCACAAATCGGTAAAAGTTTGAGTACTATAGGAAAAGTCAGCTCATTACTTCTTCTCCTATAGAAGATCTTAAGTGTCCCTCGGGGATGTTGTAATCCTTGGAAAGATGCTCTTTTTAAAACCTCTAGTGCTCTCTGCTTTCTCAGACATACATTATTAGCTATCTATAACTAATTACTCCCAAGGTGCTGCTTTAGGGATTTTATGATTCTCTTTGTCTCCTGGGACATCATGTTAAGTTTTCAAATGAAAAAGAGAAGGCTAAAAATGTTCATTCTTTATCTCAAGTTAGATGAAGATAGGAATGGCTCAGGAATAGTAGTTTCCAAAATAACCTCACTGTGCCTGTTGAGTTCTGGGTTTCCGCTCTGAATTCACCTAAAGAACTCTTTAAAATTATTAGATTTTAGAAGAAAATAGTTTTTATTCTTTCCCAAGATTCTTGAAAATATATATTGATTCTTTTTTTTTCTAAATTTTAAAATTTTATTATTATTATTACTATTTTTTAGAGGATAACATTTCATTTCTCTGGTTATAAGTGATATAGAATCACAGCATACATGCAGTCATACATAAAGTTAGGGCTATGATGACCATCATATTCCACCACCTTTACTGTATCTCATTTTCGAAGCACATAGACTAGCAGACAGCAGAATAGGAAATGTACACTAGTGCATTATTGTCATTAAACAAAGTATCACTGTGCACATTGACAGTGGAAGATTAGCAGTTCTGCATCTTCCAGTGTGGCACAGAGGTTATTCCTACGAATCATCTGAATGCTCATTGTAACAGGCAGCAAGATCCTTTCCAGCAGCCCCCTCAAAACATTGTGGAGGTCTTCTGTTAAAAGAAAAAAAAAAAAGGACAGTGAAAGTGTTCTTGATTGTTTTACAGATAAAATTTTATATATCAAGGAAATATTAAAATGATACTTTAGAAACAGTTCTTATTTCTTTGATCTATTCAAAGTGTAAGATAACTGTAGAGAGTTTTGAGTGATATAAACGTAAAGAAAACTTAGCTGGTGTGACATATTTGTCACTTTATGTTTGTGGCAGTTCACATTTGATAGCATCGTACTGAATATTAGAAAAGAATTCAAACCTGTGTTCTTAGATGATCTCCATGAAAGAAGACCTATTTATCTTTGATGAATGTGAAAGATTGTGAATAATTATTTCATCATTTCATCCTCAGAAATAAGTTTACCTAGCACAGCATTGATTTGCAGTCAGTTTAAGTAATCAAGAGGATTTTAAAATCTGTCCTCTCAACACACAACAAACTGCTTAGCAAAAATCTATTTCATGTTGTCAGAATCTTCCAAAACCATTACAGATCATTCTACAGAAAACTAAAGAAAAGAAACTTTAATCAAAGAAAAGAAAGAGCAGTCAGATATGTAAAATGCCACACACACCTAACATCATAATTACTGCAAAGATACATTTTTAATTTTCATGATTGTTCTGCTTAAAAGCTAAAAATGCTTAACCTTGATCATTAGATGTTGTTATAATGGAATCAGTCACCAACCTGAAAGAATGTCTCTAAATGCCAATCTGTTCTTGTCATTGGCCTGCTTGCCTACAAGGGAAAGTTCATCCCCCTCTTTTGGCTGATGAACCCCCTCAAGATTGCCCCTTGAACAGGCCTTCCTGCCTCCCCACACCCTCCCTGCTGCCTACTCAGGCGCTTTCTGCCTCTTTTACCTACCCAGTTCCACCTTACAGGAGCACTGGTCCTCTGCCCCTTCTTCCTGTTTGCTCAGCCCATCTGTGTACCTTCCCCTTTCTTCCTGTTTGCTCAGCCCATCTATCTTCTGGTGAGATACATGCATCTTCCATTCCCCATGCCATAACTAGGGGGACCTGCACTTTGACAGCACAGAGGGTATACTATGAAAAGCTGGTAAAACCAGCTCTCTTCTCAGAATGCAAGCTCCTTTGGGTGGGCCAGACTGCGTCTTATTAATTTTTGCACCACAGCCCTGGCTCAGGGGCTGGTATGCACCAGCTGCATAGTATGTTTTAGTTACATAAATGGAGGAACTACTGATCTCATTTAAAAATTAATGTTACTTAGGAAAAAAAAATCACCTTCTGAGGTTTATCTCTGAAACACATGATACCAGTGTTCACCCTTTGATGTTTTCAGGTAGAACTGTGAATGTGAAGTGTATTTCAAAGTTACTCCTACTTTTGACCTTAGAAGTCAATAGGTGATGGTTCACTCATTTTATTACATTGCCCTTCCAGTTATCATAAATGTTCCCTGAGTGGTTGTCACATCACTTTCCTCCTAATTCTCTGAAAAGAAAAAAGATCTCTTTTCACAATCTTAATCCTGATCTATTCTTAGGATTTCAGAATTCTTTCACTAGTCCTCTTCCTCGTCACTAGTTCTTTAATTTACACATTTGGTTGGCCGGTTCCTGTTACTCGGCCTACAAATCTGTCCTATGTCATCTCCTTTGAGTAATTTATAACCCCTATAAAATGCCATGTAGAGGCATTTTTGAGTAATGGCGAGAAAGAATTGCCCTGGGAATCAAAAATCCAGTGAGTCATAGATTATTTTGTTATTTATGACCAGAGAGTGGCCATTGACAATATTTGGCAATTTTACAGCTATGAACCTAGGCTATTGTGCTTTAGAATGTAATTTATTAAGCAAATAAAACTTGTACTGGTAATGGTTCCTGTTAAATCTGGGGAACCACGTGAGCTCCAGGCCAGTACAGCTGTGGAAGTTTCATAGTAGCCACATACATCTCGGATGTCTGGACACTAATATTTTACACTTACTTCATGGTTTTATTTATTCAGTTGACTTTATATTCTTGATTGGATTCTAACCAACCATTTTGGTTTAAGAAGTCATCAGCTCTGAGAAGTGAAGGAGGAACCTGGAAAAAATAAATGAATTTATGTCGAAAAACCATAAATCTCTCTTTCATTGGATATGACATTTAGTAAATCCAGGCTATAAAGAAACACCAGATGTGTTCATGGAAAATACTGATGTAAAAGCATCATGGATAAAGGAAAAGACAAGGACCTGAAGCTCCACTAAATATACCTGATGGAGAGAGATCAATATATACACAAATAATTCTGTATCTATATGCATTATATGTAGATACACAAACACAAACATATATACTGTTGCAAACAAGTATGAGTGAACAAGCTTAGGATTCCTTTTTTAAATTATTCACTTCTATCAGTACCATTTTGTAATGCTGGCTTTAATCTAATAATTAATGGAATTCTAGCCATCCTTACCTTTTAATATGTTTGAAGAAAAGGAAAATCTTGGAATTCTCAACAAAGTAAGTTAATCTTTTTCTAAATGATAACATTAGGCAGCAACTTTTTTTTGATATTTCTTTTTAAAGATAAAAATGTACCTCCTTTGGGATAATTTTGTACATGCATATCTAACAGTATGTAGGACTAGAAAATTTCAGTTATATATTCTTAACAGTATTGAAGCACTTTCAAAAAGTTGCATCTAAAGTCAAGTTCCTAATATTGATCAAAAAAATTCCAAAAATGTTCTGTCCTTTTGAAAATCTTATTTGTTACACCTAGATATCCCTTCTATAAGCAATCAGTCCTCACCATCCATGTTGCCTTGTGTCTCTGTGTATAACAGCTGAGCAAGTAAGACCTCCATATATATGGGAGAAGTGGCAATAGTAAAAATAAGATTAGAAGGGAATGGAACTAGTTATGTGAACTTCAAGTCTGCCCTTCTACGTTGCCAAGCCTGGTCTAGGCTCTCGCTCCCATTTCACACTATTCTGATTACCCATTGTCTTTAGTGGGCCCCTCATTAAACTGAGAACTTCTTTTCATGTATTTTTTTAACTGATAAATAAAATTTGTGTGTATTTTTGTGGTACCATGCAATGCTTCAATACATCGCTGTGTATTTTTTCAGCTGCGTGTGCACAGTTCCTCACAAAGGTTCCAGTAGTAGGAACATGCCTGAATGAATGAACAGGTAGTCTGTTGTCCTGCTGGTTGTTTGGATCCTACTTCTCAGGACAATTGATGGTCCTTAATTGGAAAATTGTTGAGCTCTTAATTCTTCTTTATTTATTCCTAAATCTTTATATAGTCTAGAAATAACATCTTCTGCTAGTTCTGTGCAATGTCAATATTTTTCTCTTGAGTCTGTGGGTTGTTTCTTCATTATCTTGATAAGCAGGTTTTAATTGTCAGGTAGTCCAGTGTATCATCTTTTCCTTTATGGTAAGTGGTTTTTGTGTCACCTTTAAGAAATCTCCTGTCCCCGTGGTCATGAAGAGATTCCGTGTTTCTTTGGGAAGTGTTAAGAGTTTTAGCATTCACATTTATGTCTGTGATCCACCTCAGAATAATTCTGTGTATGGCAGAATCAGGATTCATTCCTTTCCATGTGGATATCCAGTTGCTTTAGAACCTTATTGAAAATGCTTTCCTTTTCCCAGTTGAATTACTTTAGTACTCTAATCTGTTCTTGGAGTTTTTAAAAATAAATACTGTGACTCAAACAAAACAATTATAATAATCGAAAATGCTTTTACTAAGCACTCACACTTCCTCCATGCCATGTTCCACATATTGAGACTTGCTGATCTAAATGAAGACAAGTATTACCAGATTGTCTTTATATACTCAGGTTGGAATATATCAATAATTCACAAGGCTGGAGTATTTGAACAATGAGATACCTCTGTTCTAAACCTGACAACATGCATTACAGCCTGAACAGAGGCTATCAGCTTGAAAAGAGAACCATTAACTGATTCTTGAAGTTGAGTAGTATTTATGGTTCTATTTTTGAAAGATAACCATTGCTTAAATCAAACCCTACCCTGTGATGATAGGTATCACTGTGTGAAAATATCAACAGAGCCTCTTTCCTGTTTTGAAATGTAAGAATCCTAAATTCTAACCTAGACAAGATCAATCCATTCTGTGTCACTGACAAATACTAATGGTATTTGAGCAGAATGCTTTAGTGCAAATAATGAAATGAATGGAGTTGGAAGTAATGTTTCCAAAGCCCTAATTCGTTTAATTACAAAAAGACCTACCAGAGTCAGGTCTCAATTAAGAACTTGTGTGTGTGAGTATGTGTGTGCATGTGCACGCATGTGTATGTGTGCATGCACTTATATACTCCGGGTCTCTTTTGACAATGGATGGAGCTCCTGTGCCCAAATTCAGTCCTTTTATTTTTATTTTTATTTATTTTTTTGGTACTGGGATTGAACTCAGGGGTGCTCAACCACTGAGCCACATCCCCAGCCCTATTTTGTGTTTTATTTAGAGACAGGGTCTCACTGAGTTGCTTAGTGCCTCGCCGTTGCTGAGGCTGGCTTTGAACTCACGATTCTCCTGTCTCAGCCTCCCAAAGTGCTGGGAATTACAGGTGTGTGCCACCGCGCCCAGCTCCAAATTCAGTCTTTTTCTGACTTGAATCACACTGTCAACAGGAACCCTGATGTAAGTTAATCCAAAACTTAATGCTCAATTTAGAATTGTTAAGTGGGAATAACTCTCTTTTGAACCTGTGAAGTTGATTTTTGAATGGGTAGACACATCCCCCAGTGCATGAAGGACTTCTTGGACCTGGAATAAAGTTAGTTACTCAGGTACATTTATATATATAAATGAGTAATGAAAAGAGAGAATTGCCCTGGGATTTTGCATTTCTCTTTCTCTTTCTTTCTTTCTCTCTCTTTCATATATACACACACACACACACACACACACACACATATATTTATATCTGTATTTTAATGTAAACTGAACCTGCACAATAAAATTGGCCCAAGTTGGAAAGAAATAAACACCCAATTCCATAGTTTCTAAACTACTAAACTACTTTTGCCTCAGAAACCCCTTACATTCTTAAATAGAAAGCATACCGAAACATTTTTATTTATGTGGATTATATTAATCATATAGTAAATAAAACTATGGTATTTAAAAATGCTTAATTCATTTAAATATTATATGGTATATATAAATATAACATGGTAACAAATAACATTTTTGTGAAAAATAACTATTATTCAAAACAAAAAAATCTAAAGAGTGGCACTGTTTCATGATTTTGAAAATATTATTAATGTCTGGATTCATAAAAGATAGTTGGAATCTCCTACCTGCTTCAATGAACATTCAGTCTCTTTCAAGGACACAAATTCCTGTACACTGGTGATAGAATTGTAAGGTCAAGGGAGTGAGGTCCTAATAATATTATACAAATACTTTTGCCTGTGTAGACCAGATGAAAGGTTGTCAGCGACCTGTAAGTGTCCCTGAACCATACTTTAGATCTACCACCCTGTGCTGTAGGAATCTTAAGTGAACTTCATTAGAGTAGTACAACAGAATAACATAATTCTAAAAAATGGCATGTGTGTAGAAATTTGATGGCCCATGAAAATAAATTTTTAATAATATACATTCTTACTACTCAGAAAACAAACATCTTGTAATATTCAAAAGCATATAAAACATAATAGGAAAAACAAAATTTAAAGCATAAATATCAGACTCCTTCTTACATCAGTACTTAATAATATCAACATTGAACCATCTCATAGAGCTTAACTAATAAGTTATCTTGTAGAATGCTAACATAAGTGGAGCTATAAGTTGTAGGTGTCTGAAAAAAGAACCATGAACTCAAGAAATGAGATAAAATGGAGCACAGTTGATGTCTTATTATAGACAGTTAAAAAACCTGTCCTGATTTCTTTTTGAAATACAGAGCTATTCATCTTCTCTAGAAGGTTGGCTATGGGATGCCTGGAGCCAGTGTTTTTTCTCAAATGAAAATTTCAATTTTCTTAAAGCACTTGGAAAATTATTTCATTGAGATCCTTTGCCTTTGAGTTTGGCCAAGAGGATTTTAGCCTAGAAAACGTTAAGGGTAACATATTTCAGCTGCTATTGAAAATGACCATGATGTTATATAGATTTATAGAAAAACACAAAATAAAATAAACACCTCTGTGCCATATAAAAGTTTTGTGATAAGGATTAAAAATGAGTTATTGGTTTTTTAAAATTTTCTGCTTGTTGGATTCTTTTGTCCCATAACGATTAGTATATAATGAAATTTGAATGTGTGTACAGTGATAACTAAAAGCTGTGAGTGTTCTGTGGCAGCAGGAGAACTTGTCAGCCTGGTGTCATAAGCTGAGAGGACCAGCATGCCCTGAAGTTCTGATTTACTAGCAAAATTTTCATAAAGCCAGCATTTTTACACATAGCCCCAGAAGTGAGAAACAGAAGCCGAGTGGCAGCGGAGGTGGAGGTGGCAGAGGCTGAGTTTCACGTGGGGACCAAGCCTCCAAGTGGGCCAAGGTGGTCCTGGGGGCACGTTGGGCACCTGGCCCCATACACCAGCCATGATTTAAGACTGAAGGGAAGTGCATGGCATTCAAAAGGCTTCTATTATTACCAGGTTAAATGTGTGACAGGGTAAACCCTCCAAGCAGCCAGCAAGCACTGGCAAGCGGCATACTGGGTTTTTATTATTCATGCTTCTTTAAAGCAAATGAATTTGTGAATCAAATTGACCATAAAGCATTTATAAAATGAAGACAGTAAAGGAAATGACAGGTTCAAGGTAAAGGTTCAAGTTCTGTCTCGAACTTCGTGCGTCACCTTATGCTTATCATCTGTTTTCTTTTGGTGAACAGTCAAGTTTTACCTTTCTTTTGATTGAAACCCCTAGGATTTTGGCAACTCTTTCAAAATACATACTAACATTCTGAGACACTAAATTACACCTGTGAGCTGAAAGCAGCAAAAATAATTTACTGACCTTACTCACCCCTTCAATTGCAGCAAACTCTTTACTGTATATTTCCTGCACCTCGAGTGTGTGCAGAGTTGGCTTTTTACTTCTGCACCTCTCCTCCACTCTCTCCCACCTCATTTCCCCTCAGTGTAACCAAATACTTTCAGCAACTGGAGGCCCAAACAATCTTGTTAACTTAAAAGTGTTCCTGCAGATTTATTGACCCAGTAGAGTTAAACAGGGTAAGTGTTGATCAACACCTCTCAGGTATTTCTTTAATTATTGGCCTGGCATCTCTAGGGCCTAATAAAAATTTGCAATGTGAGTTAGTAATAAAGTCACTATTTATTATTTATTTATTTATTTATTTATTTATTTATTTATTTATTTATTTATTTGGAGGGTGAAGGAATCAGTTTGGCTTTTCTATGGAGAATCTCTACTTTTTGCCATAAATGTAGCTGTAGCCTTGATAATACTGTGGTTGAACAATAGGGTCTCCAGGACTGCTCTCAGAGAGAGATTAAACTGTAATTAAACTATGCTATGAGTAAGGAGGGACAGAAAAGAAAAGAAAAAAAAACCCTGTGGTTTTCATAAAGCAGAAAAAAAATACATTGGTGTTTACAGCCCAGAAGCTTTTTTTTTTTTTTGCCTTCTCGACTACAGAACAGTCTTATTTTTAGCCAGCCAAGGTTTTGCAAGAATGCCGTTATCAATCCCACAGTTCTGTGCTTTGAAATAATTGCACCAAGCTGGTCCCAAATCAGCAGTAACTAACTGAAAGGCAGGAGGGAAACATTTCTCAAACATACAGTGCTGATGAAATTTGCCATAACACTATGAATTATGTCGACTGCCTGCATGAAGTTTCACATAATGGGAAAAAAGAAGTTAACTAGATCTTAATTGAACGTACAGCTACATAATATCCTTTTGTTTAGGCTCAAAAATGGATTTTTTTAAACCCCCTTATCAGCTCGGCTATTAAATATTGTGGCTCTCCAGCTATCAGTCTCCGATCAGCACAGTTAGTGCATTTTACCTTCCAAGGAAGTGCACTTTGAGCCAGCTGGAGCACGAGAAATGTAGGAGCTGGAGAAAGTCGTAATTGAAACAGGCGACTGCTTCAGTACAGACAGGAAATAAAAGGAAGACTGGCCCTCCAACGGATTAAATTAGATGTTTCAAATTCAGACAGTATCAGGAAAAAGAAGACTTATGTGAGAGGGGGGAAAAAGGTAACAGTAAGTTCATTCAGCCAGCACCCCGCCTCCCGCACAACACATGTTTTTGCTGGAATCTCACTGTGCCGCCCTGTAGGGCAGTCTCCCCGCCTCTCCTGCCAAACAACAGCGAGCAGGTCTCTGTGTTAATGTCACACTATCCTCTCCCTCCTGCCTGCCCTCTCCCTTTCAGAGGCCTTTGGTATTCTATTTCCATAAATTAGGCGTGAAATTATGTTGGGCTGAGGATACATGATTTCAGCTGTTTTATAGTTGGAAAGGAAAATCTTTTAGACCTAAAGCAAAAACATTTTTTTAAATATACTTCCTGCCTATTAGTTTGAGATATGCCTATTATAGAAAATGCTTGCTTCGTAAAAACTTTCCTGTTTCTTTTTGATCTCACAGAATTCTGTCTTGTCCTTCAGTTTAGGTACCATTTCTTGCATACCAACTGTATACAGGATGCTGGACTAATTGTTATCTGCACACTTGTACATTTATTAAGATAATATTAATTTATAGAAGTTGAGGTTCTCAAGTGAAGACTTTTACTTTTGGTCAGAGATTTTACAAAACAGATTTTACTTTGCATTGGAGTAATCTACTGAAACTATTCCAAGATTTTTCTTTTGTCACTTAGGTGGTAGTATGTCACAATTTTTCTATTTAAGCAAATATGGCCTTTATATAACATGATTTGCTTAAATACTGAATTCCAAAGTTAGTTGCTGCTAATGTCTGAGATGTTGCTTTTTAAGGTCGGGGCCCATTTCAGTATTTTAGGAGCCAGTGTCTTTTATATATGGGGCTGAGTGAGTAGCTTAGCTGAGGTATTTTCTCTGAGATGTACATAAACACACTGTACAATCAAGCAAACCTAAAAATGCTCAAGATTCCATTGTCCCCTCCTGAAAGCTGATAAATATCGCTACAGCAAGTGGGTAGAATTCCAATTTTAAGGTAAAAAGGCCTTTCTTACTTACTTTCTGCAGCACTGAGTGCTTAAACCATAGTCTTGGAAAAATGCAGGCTGTTGCTCAGTGCTGCCTACAGTACCAGGCCCTATTTGCTTAGGTGTGCTCCCTCTTTTAGCTTCTCGAATTAAGCCCTGGGAAAATTCCCATGCAAACATCTGCTTCATTTGCCCTGCCTCCCAATGGGAGCGAGGTGGGGCGGGGAATGCATCATGTGAGTGGGTTTTGCAAGGAACATGTTGTGGGTTGCTTCCACTCCAGCTGGACAGCTTTATACAGCTATAAAGCTTTACTGCTGCATTAAGGTTCTATTCAAAGGGTATGAATCTCTGATATTCACGGTCCAACAAAACTGTTACTAATTACTTATCTACTGAACAGCTACCAGGATTGGCAACTTGAACAACAACAACAAAAAAAAATGTATGTACTTAGCCTTCTCCAATAAGGCAATATTCTCGTTCCTATAAAGAACATTACTTGCTTTTTGAAAACTGAAAGGGGCAAACTGGAAATGTGCACTGGTACCCTGGAAAACCAACTTATATAGCTTCCTAATAGAAAGCATGCTTCCCTGTTCCTAAAAGATAATGTCACCATTAGTCTCAAAGAATGAGGATATTTTTAGAGAGAACTCCGTTTTCTAAGCTCAGGGCAAGCTATTCTCATCACTTGTTCTCATAGTCAAAGTCATATTGTTTCAAAAATCCCTTGGAAACAGGCTGTCAGAGTGTCACTTTTCGGGG
This sequence comes from Geosciurus inauris, assembly GCA_004024805.1. Classification (NCBI taxonomy): domain Eukaryota; kingdom Metazoa; phylum Chordata; class Mammalia; order Rodentia; family Sciuridae; genus Geosciurus; species Geosciurus inauris. The sequence continues at coordinate 131,850 of PVHX01000779.1, read as the reverse complement.
ACAAGGATAGAGTGGCAGCTCTCTGTGGCCAAGATCTGTCATCTCCACAGTCCTAAAGTGAAGACATACCTTTTCAGATTCTCCCATTGCCAGAGCTCTCTTCTTCAGCAGTTCTTCCCAGAAGTTTGTACCAATACCATGGCAACTTATGGTGTGTCTCTGTCTTTGGAAACCCAAGCCCATGTCTATGCATTCAGATGCAAAATCGTATCCATTTATTGCAGCTTTTTGAAATGGTACTGCCTGCCTTATAGGTCTCAAGGAGCTGAGAATTGTGTAGAGCCCTAAAGAATGTTGATAGGAACCATACTCTGCTGCCCTTAATAGATGTCATCTCCTTGGGGCTTCAAGTAGCCCTCCTGAGAAAGGTTGCTGCTATTATCCACTTTGTACAAATGAGTAAACCGAGACTTAGAGAGTTTAAGGAATTTACCAATATCAGTACTACCTATATTTGGAGCTGCTAGGATTTACCACCAGAGTTCTCAGAACTGGAAGCCTCTTTATATCTAGATATTGCATTAATTAAACTAGACCTTGGTTACTTTGAAAATGTAGGTTTTGTTTCAGGAGCCCTTGCGGTTGTTCAGAAGGAACAGTTTTCAGAAGCCAGCCACTTATGGGTGGCAGAGAGCGGGTGAAGGCCAGCTCTGAACAGATGACTATGATCATTCTTCTTAGCCCCTGACTTCCTACTCTCTTCTCCACAGCAAGTCTGGGAATCATTGAAACCCTCTCTGCACATCGTGATTTTTTATTTTTAAAAAAGAAGGAAGAGAAGACACTAAGAAATGAGTAATCTGGCTTAACCCTTGGAGACTTTGTTAGCCTGAATAAATCATACTGATACAAATGCACGAGGACATATTTGAACTGGTAGGGGAAGGTTCCTTTTCTGGAAGGTGTCCGCAAATAAGTGCATCTAGGAGTAAACTACAAGGGGTTTGTTTGGTAGGATGTAACCCTGAAATCAGCCACTGTATGTTAGTCATGATGCTGACAACATTAAATGGATATGTGGTGTCCAGCAAACACCTCCCTCCAGGTGTTCTTCTACTCCCTACCTAGCCCCCAGCCTCCAACACTTCCTACTCCCAGGCAATTTCTCTTGACTGTCCTGCTTTGCCTTCTTTCCATTTTAGGGTCCTATGGCTTCTGCTATTCTAGAGTATGACAGAGCAAGGAAGGAAAGCCAAAACTCCATTTTCTTGCCTTCCATGGTCTACAATGAAAATAATGAAGACCTTCAGAGTTAAAATGAAAGTATATCTCGATCATAGTTTTTCTATCTAAAAATTACTTTCATAGGAGGAATCAAACTTGGAAAGAAACACTAGACATTTGGTAAGTGGTGTAGGTACACTGGGTGAATCCAGTGTGACACATTACCCTTTCTCAAAGGCACTGGTGGCTAAAGCTTAGGCCCCCTCAGCAATACACATCTGCTCCTCCATGATCAGGACCACTCATTTTTATCAGTGGGAATTAAATCTATGATAAAGTAGACATTTTAAAGAGAACCTGATTTTTACTGTCTAATTGTGAAGGAAACAGAAGACTCCTACCCATGGGAAATTATGGGTCTGGCTGCCTTCCCTCCTCCCCGTCCTCCTCCCCACAGGTCCCCACACCTTCTCCTCCAGTTCTATCTCCAGCTTCCTGGCTCTAGTCCTGTCCCTTGCTCATCTTTGACCTACACGTTATCCTAGGAATTAGTAGGAGTAAAGATTTTGAAAGTTCATATTTAAAAAATAAGTAGTGGTGACTGAAGCGCCTCTTTGCTGGCTCACAGATTGTTGACCAGGCCAGAACACCATACGTGTGACAGAAATAAATAGGGGGAGGGGGGGTATAAGTTATTTGTGTCCAGCTTCCTGCCTGACTAAATACATATGGCCACATCCCATAAGGAAGAAGTATGTTTTGAAGCAAGCAAAATGCAGGTTTGTGTTGCCACCGATGTGTCACAGCCTGCAGTTCACACCCCCAGTGTAGGTGTCAACAAAGCCGTCTAGTACTCTCCAAGGGCATCCGGTGCCAAAACCAGAAAATGGGATCTGATTGCAAGGAAGGCGCTAGCAAAACAGAGCTTTATAGTGCTTGGTTCTGTTTGACATTTAGGGGACATTTGCTTGGAGGGCTCCCAAGCTTGTAACATGCCAAGAGAAGGGATACTTGCTCTTGAAGATTCAATGGGTCGCTGACTGTGGGAGGGTTCTAAAGCTCTTGTGATCAAAAAGAGACTCCACGCTACCTTCACATGCTTCTCACTCACATTCCAGCTGCGGGACAGCCTGCGCCTCCCACGCAGAGGGTTTGCATAAGACCAGCAGTTCTACAGGTTCTGCTCTTACTTGAGAAGAGTTAAGCACAGATTTTCTTCCTACATTTCAAAAAAAAAGTCTGGTTTCTTTTAAAATTATCCTTTATGGTCACTTATCTGAAAATCATACAGTATGGAGATGAATTTTATAATGAGAGCTTCTTAATCCTTAAAACACTTCTCTTAAGATAGAGGTGGAAGGAGATTGATTGCTGTGTAATTAGAAGTAAACTTATAAATCAAAATTTAGGCAAGGTCAATCTCTTTCAGTATGTAGTCACAGTTAATGAAATTTCTGTAACTATGGAGTGAGTGCTTATCTGAAGCTGGTGCAAACTGGGATTGAAACCAAAGCTAGGAAAATGTGAAATTGCCTGCTTTGTTCAGGAATTGCAGGAGAGTGTTTTCCAGGAGTACTTTTTTTTTTTTTTTTTAATTTTTTTAGTTGTTGATGGACACAATGTCTTTATTTTATTGCTTTGTATGTGGTGCTGAGGATCAAACCCAGGGCCTCATGCATGTGAGGCAAGCACTCTACCGCTGAGCTACAATCCCAGCCCCCAGGAGTACTTTTGGGGAAAATATAAAACCAGGAAATAACTATGTGATATTCCTAGCATTAGAATCAAAAACTGAGTCAGAGAAAAGTTGAAACAGAAAAGTAGAACACTCTGCCTGTCACCATAGCACAAGCACATTGACATAGGGTCCTGGTGTGCACCAAGGCAGGGGTCTCAGCAGTGCTCATGGAGGCCCCCACTTGCACACCTTCCCTTATGTTCTGTGTAAATGATGTCCCTCAAAGTATAAATCCACATCCTTAACTCATGAACGAGACTTCCTGGGTCGAGATACTGGCTCCACTACTTCCTAGTTGTGGAACGCTAGGCAAATCTCCTAAGGTCATTGTGCCTTAATTTCTCCATTTGTTAAATGAAGATGATAAATGTCATTATTTCATAGGACTCCAATAGGGAGCTTAAACACATTAAAGTGTGTAAAATGTTTGGAACTATGAATGATGTAAGGTGTCAGTAACCATGATGGTGAGGATGGTGATGGTAGTGACCCTGACATACACTTTGCCACCAAGTTTGCATCATACAGACCATCACAAATGTCCTCAAGAAGAGCTTTCCATCTCATGGAAAGTTGGTCTAGAGAGAGACGTCTATTACAGTATTAACAGCTTAAACTAAAAAGGGAAGTTAGAGAATTCTTTTTACCTTTTTATCATGTTGCGCCTGTACTTTTATCTTTCTACTATAAGATTCACCCTTTAGCAAAGCAGAGCCCTGACCTAGTGAGCATTTGTTATGTCTATAGTAGCACCATTCTTCCTACTTTCTTGAGCCATTTGAGTGAACACTTCTTATCAGAAGCAAGATGACTTTTTTCTGACTTGTTATTAGTAAATGGTAAGAAATTGCAATGAATATAGTAAATAAATAAAAATCTATACAGCTTGAGGGAACTAGATCTGAGGAAGTGCTGAGAAAGAGGGAGCCTTGTTCTCAGCTTCTTAGATTTTTGCTGGTAAATCAAAGCAAACATTTGGATGGCAAATGTAGCAAAATAGTATTTATGTTTGTTATTTTTAATTGACGTGAGGTAGTTAATGAATAAATCATTATGTCACTAAAGGAACAAATAGGTGTAGGAGTCCAGTATTACCAACTGAAATAAAATTTGAGGGTTGGTGATTGAGACATTGTATTATCACCAGGAATTTTCCAAAATAGCAACCATGGCTTGATTGTGAAGAGCATCTGGGGAGGTCCTAGGGATGTATCTCACTGGTAGAAGACTTGCTTAGCATGGATGAGGCCCTGGGTTCGAGCCCCACAGAAGGAAAAACTGGGCATTTGGGGAGATTTATAAAATTACAGGTTCCTAGGCCCCTTTCCAACTTACCTATTATAATCTGAAGGAGTGAGTCCTGAAATTTTACATTTTTGAAGTATCACAAGAAGTTTAACATACATGGTTAAGAGCATACTGTATGGGCTGGACTGACTTTATTTTTCATCCTTTTTTCTTTTTTGGAAGAACTAACTTACTGAAAAATAAAAAGCTTCATACATTTTTTTCCTGTACAGGATTTTTTTCCCCTGCATATCTCTGCAAAGATAAATGGCAGGGGATCCCAGTTCCAGAATCCTATGAAGAGGAACTGTGAGGCAGGGTAGATTTCAGAGCCCACACTCCAGAGTCTGTTCCTTAGAGCTACTTCTAAGGTTTACAGTGGCAGAGCCCTACTGAGCCCTGTGGTGGCTGGCTTTTAAAGAAGTGCACAAAAGCTGGGCACTGTGGCACACACCTGTAATCCCAGTGGCTCTGGAGACTGAAGCAGGGGGATCTCGATTTCAAAGTCAGCCTCAGCAAAAGCAAAGCGCTAAGCAACTCAGTGAGACCCTGCCTCTAAATAAAATACAAAATAGGGCTGGAGATGTGGCTCAGTGGTTGGGTGCTCCTGAGTTCAATCCCTCGTACCCACCTCCAAAAAAAAAAAAAGTGCACAAACATCCTGTGCTTATTTTCAGAGAACAGTTCTGCTAAAGCCACAGCTCTAGTTGCCACTTTCTCTTCTACAGATGTTCTGACATTTTGGTGGAGTACACAGAAAAAAGGACCTGGCCAGGCCCTGCTTTGTCCCAGCTCTGACTCCCCTGACAACTGGATCACTATGAAAGCAGATTATGAGAAATTATCAACATTCACTCCTTCTTTAGGGTCACTTCACAAATGTTTACTACATGTCTTTAAATCAAAGATATAGTTAAGTTTTGTGGCTCAGTTGCTTAGTAGTTAGGGCTCTTGCTTTGCAAGTACTCAGGCCCTGGGTTTGATTCCCAGCACCATAAATGAATAAATGAATGAATAAATCTTATTTGATTTCAAGTCATAGTCCCTACTAATCTGCCCATTTTTCACTGCCTGAATATTGTTTTAAAATCTCTAAGTTTTCATTACTAAGAAAACATAGTTTATGGGGGTGTGCATAGATCCTCTTTCTAATAGCTGATTTAAAAGATATGTGTGTGTGTTTATACTGGAATATTCAGAAAGAAAACCAGTAGTTACACTACACATAATCATTTAGACTAACAGCCATTAGACTAACATTATGTGCATTTGCATAGTTTTGTTGCCTTGTGGACTTTAAGTATAATTGAAAATTTCTTTAGAAACACAATCTATCTCAGTCTTTGGTAGCACACAGAAATTTGTGTATGACAATACATTCATTTTAGACCATGTAGGACATTACTGACATAAAAATACATGTAGATCAGAATACAACATTTCTATCTCCTTTTCAAAGTTTCCAAATGAATTTTATATCCTCAGGACAAGAATGACATGTCCCAGATAGTATATAACAAAATTCCTTTCATGAAATACATGTACCATTTAATCCATACAGTGATTTGGGTACTATTGTAAATATTCAGAGTTGAGAGGAAGTTTTGAAAATAATACTTAATCATTTCTTCAAGGCAGGTCAACAATTTTCATCCTACTCTTTCATGAAGTCAAACTGAGGACATATTCTCCAAAGGCTGGTGCATTTCCTGTGGCTTCTTGGTATCAGCTTAGACCTCTAATTCTGCCCATAAACATGAAACCATCATATTTTATGGTTTCAACCGCCAAATACCCAGCACCCTGTATAATACCACAAGTTCCTTGCCCTGTGATTTTTGATGTACCTGCATCTTTGTTTATTTAAATGTTTTGCACTAGTTGAACACCTTATATGGTGTTGCAGTTTTCTGAGGTTTTTCTTAATGAACTGGTCTTAGATTCAGAAATCCTTTGAGTAGATATAAATATAATGAAGCAGAATTTGCAATGTAAATATTTAATTGTGGAAGTCTCTCTGCATTTATCTTAGAGGAAGAAAGAAGCCACAGTGTGTTAGTGTAGCACTGGTGCTAAATAACTGGTAAACTCATTTCAAAAGGTTAGGATGAACTTCTCATACAGATCTAAATACTAGGTTTTTGTGGTTTTTTAAAATTGTTTTGTTTTGTTTTCGTGGTGCTGAGTGTTGAATCCAGGGGTGCTCTACCACTGAGCTACATCCCCAGTCTTCCTTCTTTCTCTCTTTTCTCCCTTGCCCTCCCCTTTCTTCCTTTCTCCTTCCCTCCCCAGGTACATTATTCTTTAAGATGAGTACAGACTTCTCTTTATGTGGAGCACTGAACTATCAAACTCTCTACTCTAAGTTGTGGGCATTTGGGAGAAATTCTGAGACTTGAGATGTATTGGCAGAGAATCTATGTGACTTCAAAAATATGAAGCAAAATAAGAAACCCAGAATTCTAGGTGACCATAAAATTACAGAGCATGAAGAGGAAAGAATAGTAATTATCCCCCAGGGAGTCTTAAACTTTCTTTCCTATTTTAAAGTGAGAAAATTAGTTGTCTTTACAATAGACTATATCTATCACCTCTGCATGTAAGGCACCCATGCCTTCTCCTGGGATGGTTCAGAAGCATCCAGTTGTCTCCAAGTTGATGTCATTCACTTTGTACAAAGGCAGATTCATCAAGTCCATGGACATCTAAGGTCATGAATTTCTAGAAAGAGATTGTTTATGGTTTCCCACTCTGGTTCAGATCTGCTTTAAAAGGGACACAGGAATTCATCATTTTTTGTAAATTTCTTATAATAGTCCTGAAGTCATTTGGAACTGTTAGATTCATCTTAACCCATATCTCTACCCCTAGAACAGCCTCATCAGTTTCTAAAGCCATCTGAGAATAAAGACGAGTATCACAAATTCATCATTTTATCAAGGGTTCTGAGACTACCATTGAACATGAGAGACACTTGGAAATGTAAAGCCCCACAGTGCTCCACAGTGCTCCCAGAGGAGACCTCAAAAAGTCAATTGTTGAGACAGGAAAAGATCACTCTTAAGAGTGAAGACGGAGAAAAGGCATCAATAAAGAGATGAAAAAGACATGAGAACTAGCGGAAATATTGAAGAGTGAAAGCATCTAATAAGAATTTTATGAGAGAAGATGTAAAACAGAAAGAAATTTTGAAGTGAATATTTGCAGAAAATTGCCCAGAACTATCATGAGATTGCAAAGGCTGTGTAAGTGTCCAGATAAGTGAATGAACAGAAACTCACACCAACAACTCCTATTGTGAAATTCAACACTGGGGTTATAATAAAAAAGATCCTAAAAACTTCCAGGAATCAGCTTTCAGATAAATGATCAAGAATAAATACAGCATTATATCAGCATTGGAATGAGAAGCCAATAAAGCAGAAGCTTCTCAATTTTGGAAATGACTTTTAATCTTAAATTCTAAACCCAGCCAAAGTTATTCCAGGCATTCACAAACATGGATCATTTTAAAAATAATTATCTTCTGTACACTTTTTGAGAAAGCCACTAAAGGATCTATTCCACCAAAACCAGGGAATAAACTAAGAAATATGAAGGTGTAGTATTCAGGAATAGAGGAGAAGGAAATTCTAAGAATGACAGCAAAGGAAGTCCCAATAAGATAATAGGAGTAGCTCTGGGTCAATCAGTATGGAAGGTGGAGAGTTTCAACAAGGAAGCCTCCAGGGAATTTTTTATTATAAAAAGGAACCAATAAGTTCTCTAATGGGTTCAAGGACATTAAAATGTCCTCAGATTATTCAATTATGTTGAAATGTATTTTATAGAAAGTTGGATGGTGTGAAAAAACTGATACAGAAGTAAAGTAATCAAATGGGGGAAAAAAGTTATTGAGTCTGGTAGATAGAGGGAAAAGAGGAGGATGGAGTTTTTTTAAAGGAAGTAAAAAAATCATTATTAAATCATTATAAAATCATTATATACTATTTGATTCAAAAGTGAATAATATTTACTTAGAAATTAATAATGTCTACTGTAAATATAAAATTAACCAAAAATTAAGAAGTAATTCTAGAAGGGAAGTAGATGTTTTTTTAAAAAGCATATAAATTCACTGAAAATCCCCTAGAGTTGTAATAAGTCAGTAGTTAATAATTAAGTTTAATGGATTAACCAGGAGACAATGGATACATCATCTAGCAAACTATTCTAAGTGTTGCAAGGGGTCTCTGGAGAGTCTGACAAAGTGGGAGCCAGGAACAAGTGATTTCTGTTTTTTTGTTATGAGTCTTTTAGTAATATTTGATTTTTTCTTAATTTAAATATAATAGTTAGATTAGGTTAAATTAATTAAAAAACATGATTTGACTATATGTTATAGCCAGTAATAAAGATAAAAAAACACTCAGCTTTCAACCAAGAAAGCAGTAAGATCCACACTGAATTCTAGGAATAGAGAGTATTCCCTTCATTTATGAAGGGAAAGAACTGTATTAGTTTCTTATTGCTTCTACAACAAATTACCATAAACTTAGTGGCTTAAAACATCACTGCTTTGAATTCAATTTTCTCCACAAAATTCCTATTTTGAAGCTCTAACTTGTAGTGTATTTGGAGATGAGGACTTTTGGGAGATCATTTCCTTTAGAAGAGGTGATAAGAGTAAGGCCCCTATAATGGGGGTTCATGCCTTTATTAAAATAGACACCAGAGTTCTTCCGCAACCTCTGCTATGTGAGGACATGATGAAAAGTCAGTCTTTGTCTACAAACCAGACAGAAGGTCTTCACCAGAGTGTCACCTTGCTGATGCCATGATCTTGGAATTTTGATCTTGGAATTTTAATCTTGGGAAGAGAGGAAAAATAAACTTCTAAATATAAGCCACCAAGTATAAGATATTTTGTTATGGCAGCCCAAGCAGACGAAGCCAAACACAAGGTTGGGGACATAGCACTCGCCTGGTATTCTGCAGAGCTGATTTGATCCCTAGCACCAAAAAATAAATAAATAAAGGAAAAAAGCAAAAAACAGAGAGAGACATAAATTTACCACCTTACATTTGTAGAAGGTGGTGGTCTTGCAGGTTGAAGTCAAGGTCTCCAGCAGAGCTGCTTGCCTTCTGAAGTCTCTAGGGGAGAGTCTGTTTTCCTGTCTTTTTGGCTCCTAGAAGCCACCCGTGTTCCTTGCTTTGTGGCTCCTCCCCTTCATCCACAAAGCACACCCTGCACCTTCTGCTTCCATCACCACTCTGCTTCCTATGTCTTTTAACCTGTCTCTTACAGTCTTGGGCTGCCATCAGACCTGCCCATACAACCCATTCTGTCCCCAATTCAAAATCCTCCATCACATCCGTAGAACCCTTTTTTCCATGTGAGGTAACATATTCAATGGTTGGAGGATTAAGGCAATCAAAAGTCTGGGAGGCCTTTTTCAGCCTTCCACAAGAGGGAAAAGAACATAATAGCAGAACTTCCTCATACTTAATCCCAGAGTATCAGGATGCTTATCAATGAATGGAAATTCATTTAAAACCATATGTTTCCGGTTATGTTTGAAAATATGTGAAAATTCAAACTTAATTTTAGTTACAACTACTTTTAAAAACATGGACTTTGGAAAATTTGGAAACTTCATAGAAAACATGCCTTATGAAATTATCTCCTGTAAAACAGGCAGATAAGCCAGTAATGGTAGAATTTAAGTGCTGAAGTCAAACAGCTGAGTTTAAGAAATCCACTTAGCACTTCCTACATGAGTTTGGACAAGTCTCTCAGCCTCTCTGAATCTGTTTGCTCATTGGCAAAAGAAAGAAAATAGTAGTATCTGCTACCTAGGTTGTTGTAAGACCATGCCTAAAACATCGCCATATTGGAGGTATTCAATACATGCGAGCTCTTATTTATTATCACTATTATTTCTAATTATTGATTTATCTTCTTCTTGACAAGGAGGGCTTGTCTAATAACCCCTAAGCCCTAAGAGTTTACTCCTCAGCTGTCATACTGGAGTGAGGCTGGTTATGTGAGGATTTGTCACCAAGTGAGTATGATTGGTAAGATTGTTGACAGAAAGAGGAAGGTTTTCAGGATAATCTTGAAAATGAGAGAGCCATTTCATCAAAAATAAACTTGAATAGCAGTCAATGTAAAAGTCATGTATTTAAGAACAGAAAGATGTTGTTATGAATATAGGATGGAGAGAGAATGATAAAATATACCAGAGTGGATCACAAATAATTTTAATTACAGGAGCTAATAGACTTAAGTGTGATATTAAGTAAACAGGAATGGGATTATATGCTCTTTTAAATGCTATCATAGTATTTAGCTCTGTTACCAACAGGGAGATGCACTTAGACAATATTTATTTTAGTCCACTTCTGTCTAATTTATATAGAAAATCATTTAGCCTTTGGCCTCTTCCTGGGAGGAGACAAAATCCTTGGAATTTCTTGGTTAATAAGAGCATTATTCCTGTTGGGCCTCTCAATGGTTTCAGGATCAGTGCTAGTCTTGTTGGAAAGACCAACTCTGCCTAGTGGATTGGGGCTTTGAGCTACATGAGGTCAGCCCAACCTCCTGTCAATGAGGGCTAAAGATTGACTTCAGTGTCCTGGCCAATGGTCCAATCAGTCATGCCTGTGAAATGAAGTCCCAATAAAAGCTCTGGATAGGAAGCTCAAAGGAACTTCTTTGTTAGTGATTGCATTGATAGCATAGGAAGCTGATGTCTCTTAAGCACACAAAACCTTTGCTTTGGAACTCTGTGCCCAGCATCCCTTCTTTTGGCTGGTTCTGAGTTGTTTCCTAACTGTCATGGTACCTGTAGCATTTTCCTTAGTCCCAGGAGTCATTCTAATAAAATATCAAATGTGGGGGAGTTGTGGAGATGCCTTTAATTTGTAGTAAGTTGTTAGAAGTCTAGGCAGCTGGGGATTCCCAAACTTCTAACTGGCTTCACTAGAGAGGGCTGTCTTGTTGGGGATTGTGCCCTCAATTCAAAGTCCCAGTGCTTACACATTATTGTGTTGCAGTATTGCCATTAACACATTGACAGAAATGAAATTACAGTGAGAAATCTAAGACAATTAAAATGTAAGCATATAGTTTTTCAAAGAGTTAAAAATAATTTGACCTAAGATACAGAGTGCTAAGTTCCATCATCACCATTTAAACCAAATTCTAGTTTTGAGAAACTTGGTAATCTTAATGAGCAAGGTTGAAGGTTGGCCCTAAATTGGAGATTTGCAGAGAAAATTCTGTTAGAAGCTCTGATTGCCTTCTCTGAAGTAATAAAGTCACACCCAGGTCTGTTGTTACATCTCCATTGTTGGTTAGATATCAGAAACTACCTCTTTCTTTCTTCTACCACCATTTTCAACCACATCTTCTCAGACATTTCTGCCAAGAAATCCCAGAATAGTCATGCTATTTCTCTGAATTGAAGAACTCTTAGGAACCCACACAGAAAAAAGTCCACAAATGAGGCCATTCTTGTGCTACTCCCCCACCACACATCCATTGCCTTTTAATTTGAAGAAATTGAAGAATGCCCTGAAGTACACAGTGCATTCAGGTATTCCTTATCAGTGTATTTTCACTCTGGATCCTCCGCACCTGCCTGGTTCCTCCATCTCAGTCTGAACTCTGGATCGCCCTCCTGACTGTGGCCTTGGTTGTCTCTTGGTCCCTGCCTCTGTCTCCCTTACTGTGACTCATGGTTTCCTCTCTGAGCCTGCTCCTGCCTTGTTTGCCAAGCCTTTCCTCATTGCCTGCTCTAACCTCTGTGCATTAATATTCCAACTTGACATCTGGGCAACTGAGACAGAGGGTAAGTGACCTGCCAAGGTTGCATGGTAAGCATGAGGTAGGGCTGGGCTCTGGGCCCATCCACCTCAAGGCTGCGGCCTTCTCTCTCCCACACTGCCTCCCGCCAGCCGAGCTGCATCACCAGGTGCAAGTGTACATGTGAGTCCTCTGCATGTTCTTCACTCTGAAAAACCATGCATCAGCCACTAAAACCTTGGGGTTTAGAGGGTTACAGAAATATGTGTGTCCTGCAAAAAAACAGTCCAAACAAAATTCCCTCTTTTCTCTAGTCACTCTTTTCAGTAAGCTTATGAAATTTATTTAGGTATTATCTCTACTTGAAGAAATTAATTTTCTTTTTGGTATCCAGGAAAATGTCTTTACATCTTCTCCCCATTAAACGTATTCCAAATATCCAGTATTTGCTCTCCTTTCATTTGCTTGTGTTTGTATGGAAAGACTTTACATATTGATTTTGTTGTAACAACAACACAAACGAATCCAACCAGTTCATATGAAAATTTTAAAAATAGGCAACTTAAATCCAAGGAACTATTTCAAGGTCTGTTTTTTCCCTTTTGTAAGTGAAATTCCCATTAACGTCAGCCAGGACTGAACACCGATAGAGAAAGGGGCCCCTCGTGTTCTGAGATGGACTTATCACATGGTTAGCAGCTGGGATTTATGTGGAGGCTCATTAAATAAAACAGCAGTGGCAGCTACCTCCTGCCGAAGGACGCTTGGAGGTACAGTACCTGAACATTTCCAATCCTAGCTGGTCTTTTCTACTTTGTTTTATGTCTCTCTCATTTTTCTGACTGTTCTTGACATTTTCTGACCTCACAGTACTTTTATTATTATTTTTATTGCCACTATAACAATGATAACTTAAGGGTCTGATTTATATGATGGCAGCTTAGCCAAAGGGGAGATTAAGGTATACCCCAAAAACATGCCGTGAATGTTCAAGTCTATTAGCCTTTTGTTTTTATTAAGTGGGAAACTTTCATTTTGTTTGGACACACATGAGTTTGGAGAGTCATGAATAACTGCAGGGTTGTATTTGCTGATAGGCCTATCGTTGTGGGCACATGAATGCATAGAACAGAAGGAGACTTATCTGTATCTGGAGCTGGGTTGTCATAACATGATGGTCAGCTCCTCAGTTTTCTGCCCCCCTCCCTCCCTCTCCCTCTCTCTCTCCTTTTGAATAATTGGTAGTCAATCTTCTGTTCTTTTTTTATTTCCTGATGTAATTATCCTTCTGAAATGATTCTAATATTTTAAAATGCCACAAATTGTTGACAAATTTCCTTAATTGTAATAATTTTACTGTGTAACTGGCTAATTTGGGAGATGCTCGGTTTTCACAACAAAAGCAGTTTTTGGGGAATGCAGATGGCATTGCTCTGAGTGCCCTGACCTGCAGACTGTTGGCTTCTGCTGTGCTCAGTCCATTGGAAGAACACTGTCCAGATCCCACCCCAGCAAGTACCTAAGCAATCACACCCTCACTGACAGCTGAAGGCTGGAATTCAGTCCATTCAGCCAGTGGATGGTCCATGGGCCCTGAATGATTTTCCTTCTGCCCAGGAAGCCTCTACAGTGCTGGCCATGGCCAGGTGACCTCTGTCCTGAGTCATTACATTCCACTTCCATAGGCAGAGCAGCTCTTACTGGACTTGGATTGTCACTGTTCCCTGTCCACAACAGACTCTGCCTCCTGTACTCCTCACCTTTAGCCCCAGCTCCAGACCAGCTGAATACTTTTTTGCTGAAACATTGCCATTTCTATCCTTTTCAATCATAGTTGAATCTATGACTTTTGGTGAACTGAGTTGAGCTGCCCTGTTGCTTCATTATATTATCATTTTGTAGAGTTTTTAAAGTAATGTCATTCTATGCAGAATAGATCATGTGGCCTTGAGCATCCCTAGATTTTCAAGACCTTCACAGCCTCCAGATTATCAGCCGTAGCATCATGCTGAAATTATAGCATGCTGGTTTTAGGTGGTGTTTTTCCTTTACAACTGTCCTATTTAACATCTCACTTGTGATCAAATACTTCAACAGTCTGGCTGAACCATCCCTCTAGACCTCTGACCTCCTTCCTCAGTGCTTCCATTTGGCTTTGTTTTCAGGCAAGTTTTCCACCAAGGGTATTTCATCCTTTCGTGGGAATAAGTGGTTACTAGATGGTGAGCAGAGATCAAAGCTCTTCTGAAATTCACAGAGATGCAGGTCTATCCAGTCACTGGGACAGACTATAGCTCAACAATGGCCACAGTTTTATCTGTCATCCCACATGTTCTTCCAAGACCTCACCACTCCCCTATCAAGCTGTGGAAACTCGTTTCCTTGGGTAGGCACTGGAGGGACTTAGTAATTACCTTAATGAAAAGAATATGGCAGAGCAAGTGCTGAGGTAAAGTTCATGTTGGTGACCCAGTCCCCAGCTGACCTCCCATGGGATGCTCCCCTATGGGATCCAGTCACTGTCCCGTGAAGAAGCTCAAGTTAGCCTACATAGAGAGCATCGTGGAAAGGAACTTGGGTTTACAGCTGACAGTCAACATAGACTTCTACAAATAGGTATGAGACATCTTTCCAATGAGCCCAAAACCAGCCCCAAAATCTTCAAGTCCCAGACAACAACTCTATCCAAATTGCCAACCTGAAGGATTCATGGAGCATGGAAAATGATTGTCTTAGACTACTCAGTTTTGAAGAGATTTTATATTTGGCCATAGTGATCATAATTGCACTAAAGCACTAGTTTCTTTAAACTAGCCCCACCAGTTATGGTTCAAATTCATGCCTCAACGCATGGTTATCACCTCGTGGACCCGTGAGTGTCTCCCAGTGAAAATGCTGGGCTCCACACCCTCACACATCCACAATGCTAAACCTGAGCCATGTCAACACCAAACCAGTGTGACTTCATCTCCTCTCTGATGAAGAATCAGAGAGAAATCAGGATTGGAGCGTTAGGAACACCACAGTGAACAATTTGTCCTGCTTGGAGAAGGTAAAAACAGGTTTGGACCCTAGCAGCTTTCTACAGATCTGTACTTAGAGTTATTGCTCAGTCAAAAGTGACATTTTCTAGTTTCATTTCAGAGCAGAATGACATTGGTCACTTCTAGGCCTTCTTTTCCCCCTTTCTTTTTCAACTTATCTTCTAAAAACAAAGGTATCTGGTCCCTGAATTAGCACATGGAAGACTGTCTTTAAATACCCAGTTGAATGGAGGAAAGTGAGAGCAGAGAGTTCTATTGTTTCAAAACTACTGTCTAGCATTATAGCCATTAACCATGTGTGGCTATTGAGTGTTTGAATGAGGTCAGCCTGATCTAGGCTAGTGTATTATCAGTGTAAAATACACACTGGATATATATAAAATATAGATAGATATAAAATATCTCATCAATAATTATGTGAATTACAAGTTAGAATGAAAATCTTTTGGGTATATTAGGTTAACATTATTAAAATTTATTTCACTTGTTTCTTTTTTATATTTCACACATTAGGTGGCTACTTGAAAAAGTAAAATTACTTACATGGCCAGCAGTGTATTTCTGGTGGATAGAGCCATGTTGAGCCATTGAGATGTCAGCTTTGATCCATCACTGCAGCACATCTAACATGAGCACATACAGTGTTTCTATTCCAAATTATACCATGTGTGGTCTCAAAGACCATTCCCCAAGAACACTACTATGCCATTTTCTTAATTCCTGAATGGAATATTATCCACATTGTTAAATCTTAAAACTAAGCATTTTGCAGCATAGATTTTCTGTGCTGTCATTCAGGAAGAAAAATTTTACAAAATACCATCATGGCATCCTGTTGCCACAGACATAATTAATTGAAGTCTTGTGATTTAACCTGTTTTCAGTTGTATGTATCATACTCATCTGATAAAACTATTGTCTCTTGGTAATTTTTCTTAACCCATCATCTATCTATAGCTTTGTGGGGTCTTTTTTACTCCATGCTACAGATTTAGTAAGGGTACAAATGGAAAAAAAATACAGTTTAATCTTGTTTTAACTATGAATGATCTGGGTTTGTTATAGTCAGGCAAAGAACTTCATGAATTATATCCCTAACCCTGCTCTGCTAGAAAACAATAGGTCAACTTCTTGGGACTTGGAGGTATTACTGCAGCTTTATCCAGCACATTTTTATGTTGATTCTTGTCTTATGAGAACTAAAAAGTCATTCTTAGTGCTTTGTAGGAGAAAAATTCATGTTATAATAGATTATCATTATTATTATTATTATTATTATTATTATTTCAAGACTACTCTGGAAAATTCTCTTTTCCTTTCTGTGTGCCCTCTGAATAGTGATGTTCAAAACATATCTGCACATTTTTGAGTTGCATTGGTATGCTGCAGTGGTTTTTTGTTCCCATCTGCAAAGATATCTTTGTAATAGGTCAGAGCCTGAAATCAGTCCACTTCACATGTAATGCAAAGAAAATTCAGCTGCTGTGTGTTCACTTTCATCTGGTGTCACAGCCAAGAGAAGCCTGAACCCAGTTCACCTGTGAAGCATTGAAAAGTACTTTTATTATCCTCCTGTAGTCTCTAAAAAAGTTGATGAAAAGGGCTGGGATTGTAGCTCAGCGGTAGAGCGCTTGCTTTGCATGCGTGAGGCCCTGGGTTCGATCCTCCGCACCACATACAAAGCAATAAAATAAAGACATTGTATGCATCAACAACTAAAAAAAAATAAAAATAAATAAAAATAAAAAGCTGATGAAAAGATGGCAGTCATGAGACACAGAGCCACAAGTTCAACAGTTGCTCTTCACTCATGTGTCTCCCCAAATGCATCTGGTATTTTTTTTATCCCTTTTTGCCCAAACTCTGCTAAGACCCTAGTCAGACCCTCCAGCTCCTCTATCTGCTCTGGCAGTGGTCCCTGCTCTCTGTTAGCACCAGACAGTCGTAGGAACAGACAGACACTGAACATGTTAAGCAAAAGTGAAGGAGAGAGGACTGTGAACAGGCACAAATTCACTTTTCTAGTCTCTGTCATATATCATTATGCTTAGAAAAAAATTTAAAGACAATAATAAATAGCTCACTTGTAATATGCAACATTACCTTTTATTATAGCAGATTTAACTTCCTAATGTTTTGTGGTTGTTAGGGCACTCCCTGAAGTTGAGTCATTTTCTTGTTTTGTGCTTTTTGTGCTGTCCCATTTGGCCTAACACCCTACACAGTTGTCACAGATCCAGGGAGAAGGGGCAGGGCACCCAAACTCACCTTAACATCTCTTCTGTCACAAAGTGCCAAAGAGCCTGTGGTCTTTTAGTGTGTGAAGGAGTGAGCTGCACTGTGGGGGAGCTTGCACCTATTTCCAGATTTCTCTCTACAGTGTATTTTCAGTAATAATGGAAATAGCAACTCTTAAAATGACGAAGTTGTATTTATTCCAGCAGCATTGTCATTACCTGTGAAAAACATCACAGCTGTACTTAAGGAACAAAGAAAAATATTTTATGCAATATGATTTATATTATTTTGATTCACAATCTGTTTTCCGTTTTTTTATTCCAAAGAGTAGGGGTAACATCCCCCTCTTTTGGAATTCTTTTTGACATGTGGGTCCTGACTTTAATATTTAGTATTCATCTGATATTTATTGACCAAGCATTGGGGATACAGTGGTCAACAAAGCACCATGCCACCCTGAGGGGAATTGTGTGGGGAACATCCAGGTATTTTAATAGACAATTAGAATATCAGCATCCACTGAAATATCAGAGTCCACCAGTCCTCAGGGGTAAGACTTTCCAAAGGAAGTGATGTCAGGGTGCTTCAAGTTGACCCATTGAGTCCTGTTTGATGTTTGATGCTTAATTACTTGTTTAGAATCCAAATTCCCAGGTATTTTCCCAACTAAACCAGTTTCTTAACTTCTCTGATCCCTTCTTGACAGAAACAATAATGCCTCCTTTATAGGGTTGCTTTGAGAATTAGATAAGTTAATGTTAACGTAGAGAGTGCCAGGCATACTGTATGCATTTAGTAAAATTATTTTATAAGCACTTTCTTTCATTTTGATCCATATTGCCATTTCACCCTTAACTTTTCCCTTTCTAATAATTTCTAATATTTGTCCTTGCTAAAACTGAGTTAGAATCATCAAGCACTAAGTAAAAGTCAGTCATTTAGCTGTGAGGCCTTTCTGTCCAAAGTCTCCCAGTAAAGACTTCATTCTCCTATCGGTGATACAAAATTTATATTTGATGTGGTTTAATTGGCTGTAAATTCAGGTTTTTATTGATCCTAAAAATGAAAACCTGGAACTTGAAAGATATTAGAAGATTATGGTTTTGAAGCTGTTTGTGGCCTCTGGTGAGATAATAAACAAATTATCCATTTTTTAAAATATAGATAAGAAAATGATTGTTCATGAACTTTGAATTGCAGATTAGTATGTTTGCTTGTGTGTGACTCTTAGGGCATACTCAGTTTGGTTTTGTTGGTTTGAAGGTTTTATTTTTCCCTCTTGCTTTTTAAATATGGGTAACTGATTCTTTTGCTAGAAATTTCTTTGGGGCTAATTTAGAGTGAGGAAGCAAATGAAAGAATTGGACCAGATTCTGTGAGTCTAGACTAAACCAGGCCAACACCTCCCCCTCCCCATACAGTTTCAATAGAATTCCATTGAATTAATTTTACTTATAATAAAATCCATTTTGTTTCAAGCCTGCCTCAAGACTCAGATCCTCTTGATCCAAGTACAACAGCCTGTTGCTGTGCAGTCTGTTGAACTTGGCCGCAAGTTCCCAGGGCCTGGGATTCGTGTTTGAAGTTAGCCCATTCCATCCCTGTTCATCAGTATTTTAGGACAGCTGGGATTCTCTGAAAATCAACTGTGGGGAGGGGGTTTTATTTGAAAGGATTGTGCCATTCCTACAAAATTATTATTCTTAAATCTATAAAGTTGTAAAAAGACCCCATGACCATTAAGAATATTGGAATCTGGTGACTCATTTTTCAGTGCTAAGTTGAAAGGAAAGGAAGTTATGACCAGCAGGGTTCATTCCAGAGGAGAGTCACAGCGGGATGTTATCCCCGCCCCCCCTGGACAATTCAGTAGGGCTCAAGTCCACACTGAAGAGCCACCAACACATTTACCCTAGGGGACACCAGGAGTGAGGGAGGCAGAGGACAACAGAGGGAACTAGCCCTAAAGCTTGGCCTCTGCCCAAGGACACTCACACCCTTCAGAGGCTGAGCAGGGCAAAGCCCTCAAGGGAGCAGGCAGGAGGCTGAGCAGAGTCAGCTCCAGGAGCAAAGGGTAGGAGCCCTCGCCAGGGCCAAGTAACACAATACCAGAAACCCACACAGGGAGAAGGAACAGCAAGAGGCCAGAAGCAGGGTGTGGGTCTGTGCACCAGGTGAGGACCCCCAGCAGCAGCAGAACAGCCCAGTCTGGGCTTCTGTTCGTTGCTGGGGACCTGAGTCAGCAGCAGTGCACCTGGAGGGAGGACCAGAAAGACACGGCACTGGACAGGGCACAAGGCCACTTTCTTCCTGTTAGTTATCAGCAAGAAGCCTTTTCTAACTAGAAAGTTGTTGAGCACTTCTGATTCCAGTGTCTTGCAAGTCATGTGATTTCTCACTTTAGGCAGCGCTTAAAAAGTTGAGGATTTTACAACACAGGTCAGTTTTGTCCACTTGCAACAGTTACAGAGAAAAACTCACTTCCTATAGATAATTCTTCAAACTCAAATTCGTTCAGAATGAGATGTGAAAGGAAAAAATGAAGAATCTGGCTCTGCTTTGGTTTTTTGATAGAATGGTTTTAAATTTATGTGACCACAACAACAAACTGCATGGAGAAACAGTGCAGCTTCAGAGTGCGTTCACCATATCTGCTCTTTCCCTGGGCTTTGTGCTTGTCAGTCTCAAGTCAATTCAGGCTTTCTGATTAAAGGGAAACTTCACCTTGGCATGTACAAAACACAATGGCAGTTTCTTCTCTGAGTCTGACGTCCCCTCAAACACTTGAATTGCTCTTGAGGCAGAAGTGTTACATGCAGCTTGGGAGGTGACAATGTACTGTTCCATGTCAGTGCTGAGAATGGTCAGAGGAGGTGCAGAACAGCCAAGTACAGCAGGTCACTAGGCATGGCAGGACATGCTGCAGTCTCACCCTGGTCAGGCAGGCAGCAAAGAGGCCACCTGCCCATACTTGCCACTGCTACAGGCTAGGGAGCGAGAGGGAAGGAGTTGGTTTGCAACTGTCCACCACAGGTTCCTGGTGCTGTGGAGAGGCTGAATGCCATGGGCAGCCTTGAGTTAAGGGAGAGCTTTCTGGCCCTCCCTCTCCCAGCTTTGCCTCTGTGACCTGTAACATCAGTCTCAGCCATTGACTGGATACATTCTGTGTGTTTCCTTCAGTGCTAAGTACTATAATTTAATGCTAACAAGAATCTCTGTAATACTACATGGTATTGTTCCAGTTTTGTAGATGAGGAGACTAGCACACAAAGAAGTAAGCAATTAGCCCTAACTCACATTTCCTAAGGATTAGAAATCATTATTTAGAAAACACAAATTTTACTCATATATACCAAATGCAGTTACCAGAGCACATCTTTGCTTATATGCCAACAACAGGCTGCAAATGCAGGGATTATGTTAAATATGCCACTCTTTTTGTATTTGGCATCCCTTGCCTCTTCTGAAGGTGTGCTTCTTTATGCCTCCTGAGGTGCAAAAGCTATTTGGTGGGAAGTGTCCTCAAAAGACAAACCTCAAATTGAAGTCCAGCAGTGGAACAGGCACAATGTGGCCTTGAACAGCAGGGACTCTAAAGGACTCTAAAGAAATATGATTCTGTCCAGCATCTTTGGTACCAGCCTGCTTGTGTCTGTTGATCACTAAAATGTGCCTGAGATTCCAGTTACAGGGCTGGCTTTCCCACAGGGTTTTGCACAATGAAAACATAAATACTTAGTTTAATTAGATCTGTGGTCCTCAATAAATTAAAGAAGAAATTTAATTTGACCACTGGTGTTTTTATTTTCCCTCTATCAATTAGAGGGACAGATTAGCACACATTGTTGAGCTGCTTGTCCAGCTGCTTATATGCGTTTTCTTTTTTTTTTTTTTTTGCAGCGGGGGTGGTGGGGGGTGCTTTCTGGACATTTCCTGTCAGAGGACATTCCTTTTTACCCAGACATCATCACAGAGAAGATGAGGAATGTCACCTCAGGGAGCAGATGCATTGTTTCTTGCTGGAATATTGCAGATTAAGTCAAAAACCTTCCTCCTAGAGTCATCCTTTCTAGAAACTTCTCAGGTAACTCACTGTTCTACTCACTAAAAAAAATACCTTTATATTTGACTGTTTTTGGAGAAGAGGACCTAAGTAGAGTACCAGGCTAACCTGATGAGGTCACCTGATGTGTGACCTCAAGCTTCCCTGGAGTCTTCTGTGAGCCAGAGGAAACTTCAGACTCTACCAGCATGCTGATTATCATGAGGACTGGGTCAGGTGGGTTGGAGCTGGAGTAGGGGTTGGAACGGAGGGATAAGGGAGTCAGAAACTCACCTCTGTAGTTTTCCAGCAAGTTGAATCTTGGGTTTTGGATAGAAAAACCCTTAGCGTGGCCTCAGGAGAGAGCTGCTGGAGAAAGGCTGTCCCCACACCCTGAACCATATGGACAGTGGTGACCACTTCTGGTCTTATCTGTAAACAGAGTGCAGCTCTTTCCTGTTGAAAGCCTCCATGTGCACCCTCCTCCTCAGTCCTCCTCACTCCCACCCCAGGCAGGCCTGGCCCAGGGAACAGCCTGGGAGGCCACACCAGCCCCCGGAGGTGACAGGGAAAGCCTTTGAAGGGCCAGGCACAGCAATAGGAAACCTGAACCAGGAGGGCAGCAGGGGTGTTGGGGTTGGAAAAACATTTTCAGGCACTTTTCTGCCATAAGAGAAAAAACAAAAAATCCGAGGGGCCCAGTTCTGACTATGGAGCTAGTACAACTCTGGCCCACACTGGTCAGGCCTCTGCTGTCGAGCGCTTTGAGGTCTGAGCTGCAGACGTCAGCAGGCTTTTTCCTGGCTGGTAGGAAGGGAAAGTTCCCTCCAGTGACAGACAAAACTAATGGATTTGGGGCAAGTCTAGGCCTTCAGAGGTTATAGTGAAAATTAATGGAAGGCCACGTTAACTAATGTTACTCTAATCCTGCAGTTTGGGGCATTGGGCTAAATTTCTGTTTTATGGCATGTTTTACAAACTAACTTATTTTAGATCTTGGAATACTCCAGGCTGGAGTAAGTTCCAGGTCAGGAAACCTGCCCCTCCTCTTGAATTCCACAGTGCCTTGCTGGCCACTCCTCCGCGCGGTGCCTGCTGTTTGACTCGTCAGCTATCTCCACTGAACCTTTAACATCAGCTCATTTATCTTTCAGGTGTTATAATAATTGACTTCAATCAGTATTCCATTATCCTAAACAGGCAATTATCCACATTGTCACTTTTGCATTTGCTCTTTTGACCTAGGGGTCACAGAGGCCCTAGTGTAACAGAATCCAGCAAAATTATTCCCTTACCTGTCATATAAATAGTCATCCCAGCAAAATGAGACTCAAGGGGGCTTTTCGTGAGGTGTTGAGAAGGCCAGTCTAACTCGATCCTTTATTCAGCTCTTTAAGGAATGCAGTACTGTTTTGGCACTCTATCAAAATAAAACAAAGTTCCATTTTTCAGCTTCTTTTTTTTAATGCATGCACCCCTGAGCTTACAAATGCTTCTTTGTGGCCGTCTTTATTGAAATTTCCATTCAGCTCTTCCATCTGTTAGCTGTGTTTACCTCTATTTCTAGGGAAAGAATTCAGCATTTCACCTTTATTTGGGGTGTAAGGTCATAAAACTGTCTGGATTATTTCAGCTATATTTATACCAAACTTAATATTGCTTCTTTAACAGGTTTAAAGCTTTTAATTCCCTGGTTCGTTATTCACGGTGAGCGGTCTGAAGAGAACAGTTTGTGTTTTATAATGAGGAAGGCCGTTTATACCCTCTCACTGTCCCTCCTCCATTCCCCAAAGAAGAAAGTGTTCCCCAAATGTGAATTTCATCCAGAGAACATCTAATTAAACTTTAGCTCTGTCCCCTGCCTATGGCTGCTGAACGCACATGATTACATGGCAGAAGCAGAGACTTGCTCAACATCAGTCTCCTTTTTCCTAGAAATACTAATGTCATTATGATCTTGGAAAAGTCTAATAGGAGTGATGGTGTAACAGCCACTGTTGAAGTGGAGTCTCCCAGATGGAGCCAGTGTGTTCATTTCTCAAAACAAAGTAACTTCAGTCTTCAGCAATAAATGTGGAAATACACTAAGAAGAAAAATAGTATAAAGTAAAAATACAAGAAGAACATTTTTCTTTGTAGAATTGCCACATTAAAAAAAAAGTTTCACACATTTCCCATTAATAGCTGAACTTTAAGGAAGCAGTGTGGCTCAGTGGAGTGCACATCACCTTTGAAGTGGGAAGAAAGATCCTGTGACTGATTAGGAGTTGTAATATGTTAACACAGCAATGTTTCTGACCCCCATTTTTCTGTCATCCAGTAGGAGCAACACAGCCCGTTTCGGTGGTAGTGTAGGGGTTAGGCTATATGGAAAATGCCTGTATAGGGCCTGGTACATGGTAAGTGTTCATCAATGATGAGCTTTATTATCAGTGTGCCAAATTTTGTAGGATAAAAGTGCCTAGAATTTGTGTCTAAAGCCATTTGTTTTCACACTGGTGATTGCCTGACACCTCATCCATCACCTGTGACCCATTGCCAGATCACCACCCCCAGATGTTCCTATTGCTTCCGCCACAGCTGAGATTGGACCCTTATCCCCCAGGACTTTGCAGGTCCCATGGTAAAGAGTGTCGGTCTTCACCTGCATATCCCTTGTTTCCTGGGTTCACAGTCTCTTTCAGGGAAGGCACTCTGAATGCCAGATTAATAAGACCTAAAGCAGTGCTTTAGGAATTTGGTTCAGAGCAAGTTTTGATTTCATAAGTCTGAAGCAGAGCCTGCGATCGCAGATGTTTGACTCTCAGGAGATGCCAAATATAAGATTCCATGACTTTCCAAATTCAGAGGAAATAGGTGGTACTTATTCATTGCACTCCTATAAATGAAAAAGTTGGTATCTACTTGATACCAGCATGTATTCAGCTTAAGATTTTGAATGGTCATAGTTTTTATTGTACCAATAGATGCAGGGACTAAATCTCAGAGTCCAGGAAGTCTCCATCCTTGGCTGCCAGTGTTAGTCTAAGACAGTGGCCAAGTACAGGCCTAGCAAGCACAGCAAGAGAGGTGACGAAACACACACTATACTACTGTGCATACTCAGGAGAATATGGCCATAAAGGCCCATCACCTCCTAGCTCCCCTTTTGTATTTCTTAAAAATAAACTTTTCTTTTTCACTATAAAGACAGAAAGGAATATACATTATTTTTAGAAAATTTAGAGAGGTTGAAGGAAAAAAGTCCCATCACTTAGAGATAGCCATCTATTGCTCATACTTTTGAAATAGTAATTTCTCTGTATTTTATTTTTACTTGGGCTTTTTGTTGTTTGTCCTGTTTGTTTTTGTGGTGCTAGGATCATACCTAAGACCTTGCACATGTTAGATAAGTGCTATAGGACTGTGCTACACCCCCCATCCCTTCTCTGAATTTTATTTTATTTTATTTTATTTTATATATTTATTTAGTTTTGAGACTTACTATATTGCCCAGGTTGGTCTCAAATTCCTGGGCTCAAGTGATCTTCCTGCCTCAGCCCCTTAACTGGGACTATAGTGCACAACACCCTACCAGGTATCTCTGTGTTTTAAAAAACAACATTTCAACTGTAAACACAAGTTTCTAGAGAAAAAAAGTGGAGGTGGGGAGCTTGATTCCTTTCATCTCATTTCATAGCAACATGGAGGATTACTGACAAGGAAAACCCTCTTTCTGTCCCTGGAGCAGAGCATCAGGCCAGCTGGGAATCACTCTTTGTGTGCAGGCTTCAAAGGGATGTGTTTGGACCCCTGATAAAAGCATGACTCAAAGAAACTGCAAAGTGGATTCAAGGACATCATGTCTAGTGTGGGTACCTTTCTTATAGACATTTTTGATTTGTATACTTATAATAATTTTCCAACAACAGACAGTATGTATGATTGTATTATCATAATCAACAAATTAGTGTAGTTTTTTCAACAACGTGAAAGGAAAAGCCCCCTTTTCCTAATGCATACAAAAATGCCCTTTTCAGTTAGCAGTCCCACTAGATGGTGGTTGTCTATTTTATTTTTCTCTCAGTACTGAGTATGAATCCAAGAGCACTCTTCCACTGAACTACATCCCTCCTCTTTTGAAATTGTTTAAAATTTGAGACAGAGTCTTACTAAGTTACCAAGTCTGGCCTCAAACTTGTGATCCTCCTGCCTCAGCCTCCTGAGTAGCTAGGATTACAGGTGTGTGCCCCTGCACCCAGCTCAGTGGTTACTTAATTAACACTGGCATGCATAGTCTTGGCTCTTCAGATATCTCCACAACCTCTGTTGATAGACACTGAAGGTGTGGTGTGACTGAAGAAGGTAGAAGCCCAAAGATGACTCACAAGGTCTCTCACTGTGGTCACTCATAGAACTACCCACCTACAGCTGGCATTACTGCTAGCAGAATGTTCCAGCTTGTCTCTGGAAGACTGGGTACACCTGAAGAGCCTCATCCCTGGGACCCTGGTTGTCTTATCATTACTTTTTTCAACAATCTTTACTTTTTTCAACAATCTTATTAGATGCTACAGATTTTAATTAAGTAGTTGTTTCTAACAAACTTGTCCTTTAGAAGAAGCCACAGACAAGAGGCTGTTGAGTGGCCTTAGCCTGGACACCCCTTGCTCTCCTCTCACCCTAGACACTTGTAGTCATTTGTTTGGTCTCAGTGACATTTCTTGTTAGTCGTCCCTGTCTTTGCCTCTGATTAATTGCTCAACCTTCCAGTCTCTGAATCTCAGTTCCCTTTCTTCAATCTAAAGTCCCCTAAATTCTTCTGATCCTCTAAAATTATATGTATCCCTGGTTTAATCAGAGTGGCAGGTAAATATAACTGCAGTAATGAAATGTGAAATTTGGCTAGTATGTGTGCAGTGGGGTTTTATGTGTGTGTGATGCTGGGGATAGAACCTAGGGACCCAGAGGCCTCATGCGTGCTAGGCAAGCACTTGTCCCCTGAGCTACACACTCTCCTGCTGAAAATTTCCTTCTTTATAAGCACAAAGGAGCCCTTTGGAAGCTATTCCTTTCTTTGTGTTCAGTAGCTTCTGCCACAGCATGAGTTTCTGAACTAGAACTTGCCGCACATGTGTTTTCAATGTGGCTCCAGCCTGAAACTTCTCTTCTTGCTATTTGGTGAGATGGAAGAGTAGAATGTGTGCACTTGCGCACACGTTTGCCTGTGTCTGCACATTTACACACAGTCATCATTTGGGGATGCTGATGGGCCCTAATCCACTTTAATAACGTAGTGAGAGATTGCATCATGTTTTTTTTTTATAAAATATGAAAACTATCTGCAGCTGTGAAGGAATAACCCACATAATTCATCTGAGAGCCTGCTTCTCTTACTCGTGGCATATTCTCCATATCCCATATCAACTGATGGCTCTGTGTGTCCTCCATGGACACAGAAAGATCGCATGATAGATGCTGTAAAACAAGGATGTTATTTCCACAAGCGGGGGAGGTTAAACCCTGTGACATATGAGTGATGAGGCCCAAGTGAGTTAAGAAGACAGTATATCTCTCCACACCAGATAATATACTGTCCTTTATTCTGCAGCTATATTTATATTAACATTAGAGCAAAGAGAAGAGTTGAAGGAAGTAGAATTCTTCTGGTTTTGATTCATTTTTATAAGATCCTTCCTCAAATATATGTAGTATTCTTTGGGAGTTTTGCAAAAAACAACACTGGCTATAACATTCTTTCAAGATTTCCTTCAACTGAGTTTTAGCATGTCATTCTAATATTGTTTTCAGATAGTTTTGCCTGAAAACTATTATCATTCTAATATTGTTTTCAGATAGTTTTCAGTGTTTTCAATTGAAGCTACTCCCCAAAATTTATTTTACTTATTTTTTTTAAATTTTTTTTAGTTGTTGATGGACCTTTATTCATTCATTTATTTATATGTGGTGCTGAGGATCAAACCCAGTGCCTCACACATGCGAGGCAAGCACTCTACCACTGAGCCACAATCCCAGCCCCTTATTTTACTTATTGTGTTTCAAAAAATATACCATATCAAGTGGCTTGAGCTTTTGACCTAATAATAAATATCTGTAGTCTGAGAGACTCATAAAGTGTTAGTGGACTTGAAATTTCATAACAAGTCTACCTTCTTTCATGTTAAGCTCCTCTCTGCCTCCTAAAGAGATTGAAGTCTTGATGAACTCTTTCCTTTTTGTCATAAAGTGTTACTACCTCCATGGTGGTTTCATCCTACATTCTCTCAAGAGGAATGAAACCATCAGCGTTCACATTCAGGCGTTACTAATGGAGACTGGGCCAGGCCATCCAACAGTGGGCCACGCTGTTCCACACAAGTTCCCAATTGATAGGATGGCCCGCCTCAGTGACTTGCTCACTGCTCTTTCCCACACTGCAAAGCTGGCACTCCACACACTCCTGTTTCACTCTGAGACGTAAATCCATCTGTCCCAGGGTCAGCCCTCTTTTTCCATTGTGCCCCTCTGCTTATTGTGGTCCCCAGGCACTGGTATGTTTTGTGAGACGGTTTAGTGCAGATACACTCTTCATGCCCGGCAGTTGGATGTTGTTTAGTGCTAAACATTCTGAGCAATGGACAAAGCTTTTGTTAATAATTTTGTTAACAGAGTTGTATTTCAGGCATTATTATTTCAGTACATGCTAATGCTTTCAAGAGACATTGTAACTATTGAGGGAGACCTGTGCTTACTCAAATAACTTAGATGTTTCTCTCAAATAATATACTTCGCGGGGCTGGGATTGTGGCTCAGTGGTAGAGCGCTTGCCTGGCATGCGTGAGGCACTGGGTTCGATCCTCAGCACCACATAAAAATAAATAAATAAAGATATTGTGTCCATCTAAAACTAAAAAAAATTAAAAAAAAAATAATACACTTCGCTTGAAGTTAAAATTGAGGATGCTCTGTGATTTCTCTTACTGCCCATAATGCAAATACAAGAAATAGAGTGCATTCTCTATTTTCCCCATTGAAATTCCCAGCATTTTCCCATATTTCAGAGAGGCAGCTTAAGCCTTCCCTGCCAGAGCCTCCTTGTTCTTGCTTTTGCTTCTCACCCTGCTGTTTGAGCTTAATGTTTGCAGTTCAGGGTCAGCAGTTGCTGCCATTCACAAAGAAGAATGTGCTTTTTCAGTATTAGTCCCAACTAGTGACAATCAGAGCATCCCTGTGTGATCTTGTTACTGCCTGTTTTGCCCTGAAACGTGCATCCCCACTTAAACATGAGGAATATCAAACAGGCACACTGAGGTAGTGTTTCCAATAAAAAACCTCCTGCCAGAAACCAACAACCTGCCACCCACAGATAGGTGGAGAGGTAATAAAAAATATTTGAGCCTGTGTTCATTTTTGAATTTGTCTTTGGTAGTATCGTAGACCCTACACCCTCCTCTCCTACCAGGCCTTCTCCCACTGTCGCTAGCTTGTGCTGGAAGTTCTTATAAACTAGTCCCCAGGGATGTGTGACTAGATGTATGACCATGTTCTGTCTAGATAACCTGGTACATGATTATAGATTATGCAGTACCCTAAATTGGCGTCTCTCTTTTCTAAATCCCTGTTTGAGCTCTTTTCATTTTAATTTAAAAGCTAAATATAATTTGCAATAAGTTCAACTGTCTCTCAAATTGCAGCTCTGAGGCTCACCCACTGAGGTTCTCCCAGGGCCCCTGCTGCATTCGTAGATTGTGTTTTCTGTTTACATCATCCTCTGCCTCATTCTCACGGAGGATGGAAAGAAAGGACTCAAGAAATTGTGCACATCAAAATTTCTCCACTCATGCTACAAGCACTTCCTAATTATAAGGACACATTTTTCTCTCTTAGCATATTCTTTCCTTGTACCACCCTCAGGGTTATAAAAATAAAGAAAAAAAAAAAAGATTGTGGTCTTCCATTCATTGTCTCCTTTTGCCTTATTTTCCTTGTAGCAGTGACTGAAAATAGCCTGAGATTCTAGAGATTACAAAAGGGCAGTGTGTG
Source organism: Geosciurus inauris (assembly GCA_004024805.1). Classification (NCBI taxonomy): domain Eukaryota; kingdom Metazoa; phylum Chordata; class Mammalia; order Rodentia; family Sciuridae; genus Geosciurus; species Geosciurus inauris. Next base: position 102,526 of record PVHX01000779.1, on the reverse strand, counting down.
TTTCAATACATATTGTTCTGTTTTCATAAATATCATTTTTCTAGTCCCTGTAAGCTCTCAATAAAGCTACAGGTTTCTGCTCACAGCGGTTCTTTCTATAGCTATTGGAAGCCAGCAAAAACCTCTTTGCCTGCTCTTCTTTTTCTTCCCTATACTCTTAAATTTCTCCTGAGTCTAATTGCTTCCTTATCATATATTCACATTTCCCAGTTAGCTCTTCTCTTTCCCTTTTTCTGGAATCTCTACAATATTTATACTGCTGGGCTCAGACATTATACTATAACAGTAGCTGCTGATAACATAGGATTCATTGCTCACTGAACATACCAGATGTTATAAAACTGTGAGTTTTCAGTTGGATCATTTCTTGTTTCTACCACTGTGTGATGCTTGCAAAGCAGTAAATGTCTCTTATCTCGGTTTTGCACAGGTAAAAGAGGAACAATAAGACCCACTTATTTAATTCAGTTTTTTCATGAAGATCAAATGACATATTGTGAGATGTTTTGCAAAACATAGTGCTATAACTGTAGGATATTTGCATCTAGTTTACTTTGAGTGAATGACATCATTTCTGCAAATTATGGTAGCTATTGTTTTATTGATCTACTACTATGTGCCATCCACTGTTATAGGCACTTTAAACTCATTTTTTTCTTTCCATTAAAAATAAAAAGGCTGTAAAAGAAGAATTATTATCCTTATTTTATAGCTAAAGTGATTTGCCCATCATCCCAGGCATTAAATAACAGAGCTTGATTGAGACCAGAGTCCATCTGAGGTGTAGGCTTTCCTCAGGACTTCTTTCTGAATCATGAATTAGGAGGTAGAGATGACAAAAAATGCCCCAGCACAGTCATCCTTAGTGAGATGCAACTGAAGCTGAACATGGTACCAGACTCAGTGGCACATACCTATAATCCCAGTGACTTTGAAGACTGAGGCAGGAGGATCACAAGTTTGAGGCCTATCTCACAACTTAGCAAGATCTTGTTTCAAAAAAAAGAAAACCCAGACATGATTTGTTTGACTTTCTAGCAACTGGCATGCTCCAGATCAGTCATACTTTTCAACTTAGATGTCTAAGCTTTGAATGAATATGATGTTTGAGTAACAGGGAGGGGCAGGGTTGTTTTAGCATATAGACTATCACAAGTAACTCGATTTTAAAAATGACTATTTTACAAATAATTTACTTATTTAATTTTGATTTTATTTATACTATGCAACAAATAAAGAATACTTAAGTAGCTCATTATTATTGTTGTTGTTGTTATTTTGTACTGGTGATTAAACCTAGGGATGCTTTACCACTGAGCTACATCCCCAGCTCTTTTTTTTTTTTTTTTTTTTTTCAAAATTTAGGACACAGTCTTGCTAATTTTTTTAGGGACTTGCTAAGTTGCTGAGGCTGGCCTTGAACTTGTGATCCTCCTGCCTCAGCCTCCAAATCACTGGGATTACAGGCATATGCCACTGCACCCATCCAGCAAGTAACTCATTATTTTGCATAGATCAAACATGTCTGGGATTGCTTGAAAATGGCAGGGCAGAAGCACACTTTACATGAAATTACAGGTAAAACTCCATGCTATTCTCTGTAGCATGCTTATTCAATTATTACCTTAGCAATTTTATTTTCTTATACTGAATCATCATTTTTAATAACCTCTTCAAAACACTTGACCAGTAGCTTTTGGTATTTATCCTCTATCTTTATGAAGAAGATTTGTAAGGATGCTTTTGATTAATTCTCTGACATTTCACTTTCACTTTCCTGGTGTAAATTTCTGCTTTAGCACTGAATGGTTGGCTCTCAAAACAGGAAAGCAAGTGTGACTTCATAAAACCAACAGCTAACATTTGCACTGTGGTTTCCCATTGACAATGAAGCACTGTGCCCTGGCATTGTCTCACTGGCTGTGCTGACAGGTCACAGACTCCAAATCACCAAGGAGGAAGCTGCTACCCAAGAGGCACTCTGGAGCAATTGTGTGGAGAGTGTCTCCAGTTGCATCCTGTACCTGCTCCATGGTCAGGTTCTCCACTGCCAGGACTCTCTTTGATATTCCCTTTGTGTCCCACACAACTTTTAGTACGGTGCCTTAAACTTGGCCTTCAGGAAAGGTATGCAAGATGGGTGCAAGAATGAGTGAAAGACCAGTGGAAATTGTGACCTATGTCTGTAAATCAAAATTTTCTAACCTAGGGTCTAAAGATATCAATCAATCCACTGCAATATTAGGGGAAAGTGTCATCTATAGAGTAACACACATGTGTCTCTTTCATCTTACTTTTCATCATTCTCAAAGGAGTTCATAACACAACTAAAGTTAATAATCACTTTTATAAAAATAAAATTAAACAGCCACAAAAGGTTTGAAGAGTTTATTTAGTTTACTTAATGAAAGATAGTAATCAGTAGAGAGTTAGATTTAACCTCTGTGTTACCCAAGAGATATGAATATTTTATGTCTGAGCTAACTGATTTTGGTTTGTTAGAGCTTGGAACTAATGATGTTGAAGCTTGGGCTTCATTTTTCCTGTTGGCTGATTAATAGCATAGTTCTGTGGCCAAGTTCACTGAGTTCCGCCAGCCATCTTGAAAATGCCAATGATGGGTTGAAAAGAAAGGCAGGGAATTATAGTATGCCAGTCAATTCCATCCCTTCATTTCCTGTGTCACTTGTTTTTATAGCTTCAGTGTGAATATAACTTTGACTTCATGTGGGGAATAACTCGGCAGAAGCTAAAACATCATTTCTTTATTCCCCAGCTTTGAGAGAGTTTCTTAATGATTGAAATCCAGGCATTTTATTTACTCAGAAGTTAGACTGTATGCCTTCTGCTACACGGGATGCTTCTGAAAGAAGGGTCCATTTCTTCTTTCTCTCTGTAAACCCCATCCTGGTGTGTAGTATGTGTTCAGTTTGTATATGTCATTGTGAAGTATAAATGAAATTGTTAGGTACACATTGCACAGAATCACCCAGTCAAAATACAGGACTTCTCTAGGAACTAATTAGGTCAGTAGATAACCTAATATAAAGTATAATATACTAGCAAATAATTTTATTACTGTCTATAGAATGTAATATGATCAGATATAGTAAACTATAATACCTCATCCTGGGCATATTATTCTGTATCTTTTCTCTCTTACAACAATTAAGGAATACTAAAAGGAATTCAAAATGGAAAATGTTTAGATGTACAGAAAAATGAAAACTACAAGCATCTGTCTTTTAGCCTGTAAAATGTCAACAGGGGAATAATAATTATGAGGTTCCAATTTTCACAAAATATTTAAATGAAGCAAAAGATTTAAAAAGCAAAGGAAAATATAATATGAGATAGTAGCTAACAAGAAACATTTATTTCATTAAAGAATCCAGACATAGTACTTCCTTGATTAAAGCAGAAGAGTTCTAAGATATGCATCCAAGCTTGTATTCTTTGACATTTTATCTAACACATTTTGTCAACTGCACAGCTACATTGATACCTTTTCTGGAGCGATCCTTCCAATTAAAATTTTTAGAAACAAATGATGAAATTGTTATCTTTGTACTTTTTGAACATATCTCATTAATTATACTATCATTCTAAATATTTACAATGTATTCTTTTAAACATTTGTAGATATAATAGAAAGCACATCTCCATGACATTATATGCCTTACTAAATTGACATTAGATATTCCCATGTTTACACACATACATATGGTAATGACTCATGTTACCTATTAAAGTTTCCTGTTTCTTGATTTAAAAGATATTTAAAGGCCAAGGTACTGAATTGTTTATTTTTGACCTCTGGATCCTCTGCTTCATATAGTAACACATAAACAAGCTAAATACTTATTTTAACACCACCAAACCCACTTTTTACCTTTATTATGAAACCAGGGTTTGGCTGGCCGAGGTCAAATTGTACACGTAACATGGATGGCATTACAGTCAGTGAACTGTCACAGAGGAGAGTCAAAATATAAACACTGAACATTTCTACAGCAGCTCAGAGCTGGGATTAACTTGGATCACCTAGTCTTCTGCTTTTAATGAAATTCTCTCCCTTGTATTTTCTTGTTTGGGAGAGAGTCCAAAGTTATCTCATGCTAATTTAGTTAGGCAGTGCCCTCCGGGGATGTCACAGGCTTCCCTGACCTCTCCAGAGAGAGATGCAGTGAAGGGATGAGGAGAATTAAACATTCCTAAGAAATTGGAAAGCAACAACCCCCAGAGAATTTGCGAAGAAACTCACTCCAGACTCGGCTGCCAGAGATGCAAGTCACCTTTTCGGCACTTGCTTGACGTCTCTCTCAGTCCCATCTGGCTTGACTCAGAGGTCAGTCTGGGGACTGGGGAGAGAGAGGTGGCAGCACAGAGAAGAATTTTAGGGAGGTCTGGCCGCAGGACGTTATATTTTTGTCATTTTTTGTTATCTGAAGTATGTTCAAAAAGATGCATAGAGGGTAAAGTTGAAGTAATCCTTGATTTGTCTGGCTGTCCTTTGTGCCTTGAACTCAGATTTTACTTTCAACGAACTGATATTTTAATTTCTCACATAATGAGCTCCCTGATTTTTGATGACTGAAATGTAAGGGTTGTTATTGTTTTTCATTACATAGGACTTCTGCGACTAATTATTTTGTAATTATATTAGCTATTTTACGAAGGATGTTTTCTCTTTCACGTTTAATGAAACGGGGGAGCAGAGTTGAAAAATGTGTTTCTAGTTTTAAAATCATATCCCCCTTCGTGGTTTACATTTCCTATATGAAGAATTTCACGAAAGTAGGAAAACAAGAACATTATTAAATTTGGGATCTATATTGTAAACACATCTAAGAAGCCACATTTTATAATTTGTCAATTTTATTTTCTACTAAGCTCAATAAAGTTCACTGTGCCCTGCAGTGATGGTATAAGAAAGTTTGGGGGATCCCTGCCTGATTTTACACTTACATTCCTTAGGAGAAAAGTTAGCTCTCTTAGTCCTATGTAAGGAGGGAGTGCTAAGCAGACCCAAAGGACCAGATCTGGCCCAGGAAGACTGCGTTTAATCCAGTCAATGTATTAACCAACTGTTAAAATTTGAGAGTTTTTGTTTTTAATGCAACTCATGATTTTTAGCATATCAGATATGCGACCCTCCTGACATAGCCAAAAGATATGGTGAGGCTGGCTTCACCTCCCCGCGTGGGTACTCCAGCAGAACAGCATCGACTGCTGACAGCCTGAGTGAGCCCAGCCAGGGCCTTGGAGGCAGGAGTAGCCAGCCCTGTCTCAGACCCTTGTCCTGGTGCTATATGAACTCAAGAAGTCCCTTTTCAAAGCAAGGTACTTTGTGTACTAGAAAGTGTGTTATTCCTGATTTCTGTGTAAAAGCAGACACCCATTTCTTTATTGGCTTCCATTGTAATTCTCAAGGTTCTCTTCACCATGGTGACTTAGAAAGACACTAAGCCAGCAGAGAGAAGGTATGGGTTCTGACACTTGGCCTGTCCTTAGCCATCTGGAACACCTTCTAGGGAGTCCACTTTCCTTATCTCTAAAACTCAAAGGAAACTTCCACAGGATCTTTGCTCCTGTTCAGTATCCAGTAATTCAGTGTAGCTTCTCTGTCAAAATAGAAAATAACAATAATCATCATAGAATCAAGCAAGCATTCTGACACACTGAGAGGATTGCTTTTAAACAGAATCATCCTCTACTTCAAATATTCACCCTCTCCTCTCACATATAGTTTTCATAAAGTGCAGCCAGTCTGACCACAGTGATAAAGGACATGTGGCTGAGGTAGGATGTTAATCAGAGGACCAGGCATGTCTGAAAGGACCCAGGCAAAAAGTTTCCATGCCTTGTCCCTCAGCATCAGGGCCAGAATGTGGAATAGGACAGAAGGTCCCGTATGGGGCCTTAGGAAGTGCCTTCTCAAGACCTGGCTTTCCAGCTGTCTTCTAACCAATTCCCAGTGTGCTGAAGGAGTTAAAGGACTCCAGGCTCTAACCCCCCACCAGGGAGTGTCTTTGGGCACCAGAGAGACTCTGGCACAGGATGTGTTTTCATGGAACTGCTTATCAAAACTAAGCTTCTGCCGTTTCATTTCAACGGGGTAGATTGGGTGGAAAACTGGCCCAGGGACCAGGAAATTTGCCTTCTGTTCCTGCTCGGCCGCCCCGTGACCCTCTTGCAGGTCAGTCCTCCAGGCATGTCTCAGTTTCTCCATCTGTAAAATTAGACGATGAAATGAATATTGTTTATAAGAAACATTGGAGGAATCCTGATTTATTTGCACCATGACTGTGGCAAAGGAAATCTTTCCTGGGCCTTAGCCTCGCTGTCTTCCTAGGTTCTTATCTGTTTGAAGAGTTTTCAGACCACAGCCCTGGCTGCCTGTTAATGGGTTGTGTTCCCACCTAACCTTGTTAACACCATCCCAGCTCTAGGAAGAGCAGCGGAGGAGCTAGGAGCACTTTGTGCCAAAATAAACAATAAAGTTTGGAAACACTTAGCTCAAGATAATTAGGAAAACGATGTTGAATAAAGGATGGCATTAGAGTTGCTAGTGTGCTGAAGTTAGAATCTGGTTCCAAACAGCACAGTTTCTAGTTAACTGATCTGTTTTAAAAGGGTTTCTGTTTTATTTTTGTTTGGTTTGGTTTCTGTCTTTTAAAAGATTTAATGTGTTTAAATCTTCTACTTACTCTTCGGTTCAGGCCTCACTTATGGGCTTTTCTTCTTCATTGAGAAGTCGTGTTGGAAAAAATAACTTTGTCAACATCTGTTCACTATTTAAGAACACTGTTAACAAAAGAGTACTACCTAACAATAATGAATGCAGCTAACTATTCAGAAAATAAGACAGCTCCTCAGAAATATCTATCTCTATAACTTGAATCTGTTTTCTTGAAGTGAAAGAAACCCACACATAGAATGTATCTATAAATTGCCAGGATTTTTATACTCTTTTGAAACTTGAACACATACACGACCTCTTTCGGGCAGGGAATCAGAAATTCTTAAGGATGGAAATGTTGAAACCCCAGATTCCGTTCTAGAACACATTTTTTAAAGGAATTAGTGCTCTGAAAAATGCCATGTTTTTATGTTTGGTATGATAACAGCCCGTGGAATTATCACATCATATCTCCATGATCACTCTGGAGTACTGATCTCTCAGGCATTAACCCAGGAATTTTCTCCAATAATATTATCATTTATAATAGCAATAACATTTGGTAGATCACAAAGTGCTCTCGATATATTATCTGATGGGATATCTAAAACCCTACAACCTATGTAAGAAAATCAAGGGTGAAGTAAGTTAAGGAAGTTGTCTAAAGTGACAGGCCTGTTCAGTGGTGGGGCCCAAAGCCTGAGGACTTCTGTCCAAGTTTTTTTCATGACAAAACATGAACACTGTCCTTTATCACTACCCATTTTCCTATAAAAAAGACTTCATTTGAAAAGGTGAACAAGCACTTAAGGCCTTCATCTCTTGCCCATATGCATGGCTCAGCTCTCACATCCTGCATACAGGCTTTTATTTTTAGTACGTGTTCTTCTATTCTCTCTTCCAAGACACCCTCAGCCTTAAATAACTGTCTCCCATCTTGTATAAAAGTACACATAGTATTGCAGAAAGGCCTCCTAAGATACCAACACCATAATTACTGCTGGGAGCAAGATCATTTCAAACAAACACACAACTTTTCTTTTTCCCTCACCCTAATACTCCAGCCCAAGTTGCACTCTGAGGAACTGAACCATCCAAGAAGCAGGCAGGCCTGGGTGCCTCTCCCTTTCTGTGGTCTGTTTTCTCCTACAAGCCTTACAAATGGGCAGGGGGCTGCTGGACGGCCACAGGGCCTCTGCTCCAACATACTGCCGTTCCAGCAGATGGCGCTGTTTCCTCCCTGTGAGTCCCACCCATCTGGGGGGCACTGTGCACCCCTTTTTTTAATTTAATTATTTTATTTAAATGCGTTTCAAGTCATAGTACATATACAGAGCTCAGTTTTTCCATTTCTCTGGTTTCAAATCAGATAGAGTCACATTATTTGTGTCTTCATACCTGCACCAGGGGCAGTAATGACCCTCTCAATCAACCATCATTACTATACCCATTACCCTTTCTTTCCTCCCACTTCCCCCCTGCCGCATCCAGAGCTCCTGCATTTCTGCTATGTTTCCCATTCCCATCCCCCTTATGTATCCTCATCCACTAATCAGAGAGAACATTCGGCATTTGGTTTTTTGGGATTGGCTTACTTCACTAAGCATAATGTTCTCCAGTTCCATCCATTTGCCTGTAAATGCCATAATTTTATTTTCTTTTGTTGCTGAA
>PVHX01000779.1:0-94073 GCA_004024805.1 Geosciurus inauris | reverse complement strand
GTTGTGAATTGTGCTGCTATAAACATTGAGGTGACTGCTTTATTGTAATGTGCTTTTTTAAAATCTTTGGGGTATAGGCCAAGGAGTGGGATAGCTGGATCGAATGGTGGTTCCATTCCAAGTTTTTTAAGAAATCTCCAAACTGCACTGTGCACCCTTAGGAGCATCTGGTCCCTTTCTCAGTGGTCCTAGCAAAGTTTTTAAACTACTATAACACCAAGTGAGAGATAGAAATATGTCGTGCAAATGGAGAAACTGGTTCTCATTACTTTTCAGTCCTTCTGGCCACCATGATGACTGGGATGTTCCATTGTTCCCCTGAAAGTAAACCTACAGTCCATTTTACTGATGGAAATAATAATACTTGGATTTTTTTTCCATTCCTGTTTTTTTCTGGAGTTGGTCACACACAGGACAATCTATGTGAAAGAAAGAAAAAGGAGCGATGATGACCGTCCTATGGTCAAATATATTAGTTCTCATTAGACATTCCTGAGACTGTCTAATGTCTCTCATGTCTGTACATGCAATCTGTAGTCCTACCCAAAGAGTGAGGATGGCTCATTGGAAGGGGGCATTTATCACCTGGCAGACATTGCTCTCTCGAGGGAAGCACAGGGGTTTTATATCTGTGCCCTTGGAGATTGACTGAATGTGGCTCTTAAAGTCTTACTTCACTGATTCTTCAGCCTACTTGCTGAACTTAAAAAACTGAAGTTGTGGACTCAGAGCTGAATTTGTTCTTTTTCATTTTGGCTAAGAGAATACTTCCAGGGGACAGAACAACAGGCCTGGCCTACTGAGAAAAGTTTCTTTCATTTACTGGCATGTTTCTGGATGACCCCATGGCCCACATTTGCCAGCATCTCAGCACATTCTGAAGCTCTGGCAGCACAAGTTGCCCTCCCTCACCTGGGTTTTCCAAACTCCATGACTGATCTCAGAAATAATTTAGCAGAAATGAGATATTAAGAGTAAGCAGAAAATATGAATACCATGTATGTCTACTGGCTCATTTGCAAGAGCAGTAAAGTATACTCAATATTCTGGCTGCACACATACTAGTACTTTAAATTACCAGCTTTTAAAATAAAAATTTATGATTTTTTAGAGCAAATGTTCAGTAGTTTTCTTTGATGCTATTGCATTATAAACAAAATGATCAATGTTTCCTAGAATCTCAAAGCAAAATCAACATTTTGGGGGAACAGTTACAATTTCATTTTGAAATTTTATCAGTTTGAGACTTCGTAAATAATCTTTTACTCTGTATGTACAATGCAGTGAAAACACCATCAAGTTCTTTGAATGAGAATGTGATGGGAAGTGAATGTGCTGGGGCATGGTGCACTTCATTTCAGAGACCCTGCAGGTTGACCATTTCCCTAGGAAGGTTCAGATCACAAAGCTAACATCTCCCTTCTCATGAACACCATTCACAGTGCTCTTTCTCTGAAGGCTGAAGGCTGAAAGAATGAAGCACAAATCCTCTCCGGGCCAAGAGGTTACATCATAAGGCCTGTGTGATCAATAAGAACATTGTGGTGGTGATTTCATAGCTGATTAACTTACGTGTCTACAAGCCAACACTTGACTTGAAAGGCTGGTCTGGCTGCTCGCGATGCGAGCATGGCCTTCACCAGCCTGCCTGGCACTTGCTCTGGGCTGCTCTGCCCTGACCGCAGCCTGGGTACAGCCCTTCAGTTTCGTTGTGAGTAACCCGTCAGCTGGAGCCTGCACCTCTTTGAAAGGGCATTTTGTCTTTTCAGGCAACACTAGATGACAATATAATTAGTGCTAGGGTGGGAAAAATCCAAATTGAAAAATGGATACCTGGTCATGGACTGTTCAAGTTTGAGGAGCCAGCAGATGCGATGTCTTTGTTTTTCTTAGTAATTGGAATAAATGCAAACAACTACAAGCAATGAACGCTTAATGATGAACTGATGCAGAAAGGCATAACTTAATAAAATTTGTCCAGGTGTTTCTCAGTTCACTGTTGAAACATATTGTGTTTCTTGACTTTTCTGTAATTGGTTTATATCATATTGTCTTTTAATTCATGTCAGGATCTTAGAACTTCCTCTTGGAGTTTTTGTACTCCTCCTTGTAAACTTTCTGTTTCATTTTTAAGGAAATGATTTTGTATAGTTGGAGTAGAGTTTTGTCATCTCCGACGTTGTGTTTAATCTCACCAATTGCAAGGTAAATAAATCATTGTGTACTTGGGGGGGAAAAACTGTCAGGGAAGCAGAATACGTTAAAGACTCTTGCTTTTCATTGCTTGTGAGATTTCCCAACTGGAGCGTCTCTGTTCTTTTTCGCCTCTGGCTAGCATCTGAAGATCAGTAATAAAGCTCTATGCAAATACTTTCATGTATTAAAAGAACAATATTTTGACACTCATTGACACAAGCAAAAAAAATACAACACTAAATTAGTGTTCAAGGAAACAATGAAGACATTGTTCATTCACATAAAATGAATGTGAAAAATGTTGTGTTATATTAACAGAAAAGGGTGCTTCTCGGAGCTCAACCTTTAGCATTTGCCTCTGAGATGCTGCTTATGGTGTTGTATAGTAATAGAGAAGTTTCTTTGGGTTAACAGCCTTGAACAGTCATTGATACTTGTCAAACTACTGAAAATTTTTGTTACTAAAAAAAAAAAAAAAAAAAAAAAAATTGCTCATTTGCCAGAGTCTGATAGTTTAAATTCCTCTAAAGATTTTTTTAAAAATATTTTTGGATATTTTAGAGTTTTCAAATACTTGATAAGTTTAATATTTTGTAAATGCTGATTTGTCATAGACTTGCTTTTCTATTTGATTTTATCTAGAGTTGTATAGACTTAATTTTTTAAAAATCTCCCTTGATCATCTGTTTATTTTTTAAACAATCAAATTTGTAGACACAATCTTGATTTTTATTTTAAATCATGGGGAACAAAAGGGATTTTTGTTGTTGTTGTTGTTATTGTTTAGTTTTCAGTAATGTGGACAGGCCCTTACTGAGTGGAGGGGATTTCCCTAAATTATTGTTTGTGTATTGATGTATGTTATTGCTAGGTATGGATGTGTATACATGCACATACTGTGTAATTTCTTTCCTCCCATAGCACCACACTCAAATATTACTGTGATGATCAATATTTTCTTAGATGTAACTGGCTTCCCTTTTCATCCATGTTGATTGCAGAGCCAGCATCTAGGAAATCATTAGGACCAGCTCCGGCCAGGCATTCTCCCACAACTCCAGTGTTTGATGCTGTCCTGCTGTTTTAGTCTTTGTGTCTCTTCCTACAGATGTCTCTGAGACTCTGATTGGCCCAGAATATGCCAGGTCCCCCTCCACAATAAGGGGATTGGTAGGGCAGCAGGCACAGGAACAGATCACCTGGTTTAAAGACAGCAGTGTGCTGTCTTTGATTCACCCCTTCCGCTAGAGCAGTGGGTGGGGACAGTCTTACTTATCAGATGAAAGGCTTAGAAAGCACTCACACCTGCCACGGCTCCCAGGTACTACCTGGAGCCTATGTCCCACAAACCTTTCCTTAAATCAGATGCTAGACTATAAAATCTCTTTTTCCTGTATAAATGTGGGAAGTCACCAGGCCCAGTACAATGTCTGCCCTTTTCTGTCACTATCTGGTATATACCCATACTCTAGCACAGTGCCTGGCACCTACCAGGCACTCTTTAAATATTTACTGACAGCCTGGTCGATCCCCAGGTTAGCCTACAGTGGTTTCTAGCCAGCATTTATATGAGAGTCTCTGCAGGAAAATTCACATGAGCATAATGCAGTAGAAAGAATAGAAGGTGAGTCGAGACTCTAGTCCCAGCTACGGCACAAGTAGGTGTGTGACTTTAGGCGAGCCACTTAATCTCTCTGGTTTCAGTTGCTTCATCTTTAAAATGAGCTGAACTAAATGAGAACATCTCTGAGGCCCCTTCCAGCTATAAAATTCTGTGGCTCTGACTAAATGACTTGGGATTTCATTGGCCCCACCCTATGTCTTTCCCTCCCCTTGCCATTTATGGGTGCGAGAATTTGGTCATGGAGATGAATTTGATTCTTCCGGGCACCAATAGCTCTCTCAAACTATGTAATCATTGTTGTCATCATCATCCTGGTGATAAATAGTAGTTCTTTAGCACTTCCTATGTCCCCGGCACAGTTCCAGGCACTTTACATATGTTAGCTAATTTAATCCTAAAAACAACCCCATGAGGTAGGAATCTCATTTTACCACAGCACCGGAAGATTAAGTAACTCCCCAGAAGTTGCCCATTAAGTAGCCGGCTGGATTTGAAGCAGTGGTCTGATTCCAATTCTGCCACTGCCCAGACTCGCAGTGTGGTTCCTAGAGCGGCTGCCCTGGCTCCCCCTTGGAACCTGTTACAAATGTATATTGTCCGCCCTGGACTTGGGTCGGAAACTCTGGGGCTATAGAGGGGACCAGCAATCTGTGTTTTAACCTTCCAGATGCTTCTAATACCTGCTAAAGTTTGAGAACTCCTGCTTCTTCTCTTCAACACTACTTTTTGCCAGACTCATAAATGATCCTTAGGTATTTACTCCCATGTATCCCAGCTAGGGAGGGGGCGTGTGGTATGACTGCCCATCTGTGGAGGAATGAAGCAGGCACTCAAATGCCAGTGCCCGTGAACTCGGAGCTCGTTGTACTGCTTCTGAAGTTCCCTCTCTCTCCTAGTTGTCATCCGTGAAATCTCCACAGGAGCCAGGGGGTGGAAACAGTTACAAAGGAGGGAAGAGAGGGGCTTATTTCTCCAGTTGTGCCCTGGAGACAGTGAGAAGGCCTCTCCCTGAAGCCCTGGCAGTGTCCGGGCAGATTGAGCAGGCAGGATTAGGTAGCACGTCACATAGTGGAATTTACCCTCCTTCCTTAAAACAAAGCAGCTTCCCCAGGCCTGCACTATCCACTCGGGCACCCACCAGCCTCCTGTGCTACACTCAGACTGTCACTCTTCTGAGCTGAGATGTACTGTTGAGTGCAAAATACACATTGAACCTCGAAGACTAAGTATAAAGGTGTGTCAAGCATCTCAATAGTATATTATATTGAAAGATTAACATAGTATATTGGTTTAAATAAACCATTTAAATCCACTGCACCATTTCATTTTTACTTTTTTCATGTGATTAATAGAAAATTTTAAATTGCACATATGTGGCCCACTTTATATTTCTACTGGGCAGTACTATTGTACACTAACCTTGTAAACTTGTATCTATTAGTACTATATATATATCAGCACTGGAGATTGAACCCAGCTGTACTCTGTCCCTGAGCTACACCCCCAGCCATTTTTATTTTTTATTTTAAGACAGGATCTCACTAAATTGATGAGAGTGACCTCAAACTTATGACCCTCCTGTCTCAATCTCCCAAGTTGCTGAGACTACAGGGCTGAGCCACCACACCCAGCTTGTATATAGTTTTAATTTACTGGTAACAATGATTGCCAACACTGGAAAGGAGAGACTCTGCAAAGCTAGGACTTGCTATTCAAGGGCCTAGAACCATCCCAGAAGTTGGATTCCCAAGGTCAGAGTCAGAATCAGGTAGTCAGGACAGGCGTGCAGGATAAGATTATGGCCGGGCCAGAGCTGGCCTCAGGAACAGGTTTAGGTAGCATGGCCAGGAACCAAGAGCAGGGAGATGGACAATCAGGTGGTCATGAGTATGAAGAAACTTCCTCCAGCATACCCAGGGCTTTTATATTGTTCCTGCTGAGCCAGGAACTCATTCTAGAATGGCTTCCCTGGGTATTCGAGTGGGAGCAGGTAATTGGAAACACCTGGCTGAAGTAGGTGGCTGGGTGCGCTCCAGGAAACAACCAACCACTTCTGGGAAGTATGTTGTGACAGTAGCGATGTTTGAGCCAACTTAAAGCATTTGTCAAATTACAGTGACCTGAAAGTGTGCTTCCATATTCCAGGTGTCATACTGTGAATGGCACTTATTTTTGCCTTCATAGAAACTTATCATCAAGCATTGTTTAATACAGAGGGAACTTTCCATAGAAGCTTCAAGCCAAAGCAATAATGCTTATATTAAAGACAAATGTAGTAATCTTACTGCTATATTAAATCATTCCACTGACATAGTCATCATGAGATAGCCCTTTGTGGTAGACTCTTTTAGAAATGGCTGACACAATCCCACCCATCCTGCAGGTCTTTTGCAGTGCGTCTTCATGGCTCCTCCTGTAATGGGGGAGACTCCATTTTCCCTTTGTTTGAATTCAGGTTTACCTTATAACCAATAGTATGCAGAGGAAATGACAATGGATAACTTTCAGGGCAAGTCTTTGTAAGGCCCTGCAGCTTCTGTTTGCCTTCTTAAGAGCAGACACCATGTAAAGAAGCTTGAACTAAGCTAAAGAATGGGGAGACACCACATGGGGTCTGGGGAAGGACGGCCATGTGGTAGAGAACTGAGGCACCCAGGCCTGAGAGAGAGGCCCTCGTAGTCCCACAGACCCATCCATACCCCATACCATCCATAGCCAACACCACCAGGAGCTGAGATGAGCCAGGTACTCTGAGCCCTGACTCCAGAATCATGAGCAACAAAAAGACTGCAGCAACTAAATTTTGGCATGGTTTATCAAGCCGCAATAGAGAAGTGTATCAACCTTTCTTTGTGCATTTTTCATTAAGGTTCTTTCACACATTGTTACATAGTCATATACCCTGGGAGTACATATGATGGCATAATTCTTTATGTACTTACTCAATATACCACAATGAAGCCCACTTTTATATATAATTGTAATGAACCAGTGAAAAGAAAATGTACATGTAAATAAATAGAAGAATAGAAGAGGATGGAGAAGGGTGAAGGGAGGCAGAAAAGGAAAAGGGAACTACTGGGGAATGACATGAAACAAATTGTGTTTTGTGCATATATAAATATGTTACAATGAACCCCACTGTTACATATAATTATAATGTACTAATAAAAACAATTTAAAAAGCCTTACAATATATTATGCTGAGCACTATATTCACCAAATTATATAGGTTTAATCCTTTAAGACATTGTGCTTTAAAAATGAATGTATAGAGAAATATCTCTTTTAAAATATTGAACTAAGGGTATTGTCATTCAACACTCTTTGAAATGCTCTGAAATCAAGAAAAAGAAAAAATAACAAAACTTTAGCTTCATTTTAACAATAAATTTGGTCATAAATTGAATTCCAATATATTAAGAATTTGAGGCAGATGCCACAAATTTGGAGAAAATTAAGGGAAGATGCTAGGAACTATTCATATAGCCTTTGAATTTTGTCCACAAAATACTATGAGATAGAGAAGGGTGGAGAATAACCTAATCAACACCTGCTGCTACACTGCAGAATCGCAAGAAAGAGTTGCTAGAGATCAGTGTTATTATCTGTGCCACAACCTCCTAGCAGAGGGACACTGCAGATCATGGGTCCTGGGTGAAGGTGAAGCAATTGCTAATTGCCAGATAGTACTGCAGCAATCCTGTGATTTTTGAGCCGTTCTGTAAGCCGTGCTACCCAGCTAAATGCTGAAAACTTTTGGCAGCCATGTCCTGGGCCAAGGTTGGAATGAATTTGGTAAGAGGTCTTGGGAACAGTCTACAGTGAAGCCACAGGTGGCCTCAGTGCACTTTCTGTTCCTTCTCATGAATTTTTCAGCACAGGCAGCCTTGTTCAAGTGTACTAATAATTAGGAAGGTGCAACCCTAGCATTTATACCTTACAACAGAGCGGGTGAGAGAGTGAGGAGAGAACTGCAAGAAGAGAAGAAACATCATCAAAGCAGATGAGCAACATTCATCTAGAAGCATTATTCAAAGAGGAATACATAGCCAAGGCGGTGGAACACAACTGTAATCCCTGTGGCTCGGGAGGCAGAGACAGGAGGATCGCAAATTCAAAGCCAGCCTCAGCAACTCAGGGAGCCCTAAGCAACTCAGCAAGACCCTGTCTTTAAGTAAAATAAATACAAACACACAAACACACATGCACACACACACACATATATAAAAGGGCTGGGGATGTGGCTCAGTGGTTAAGCGTCCCTGGGTTCAATCCCCAGTATTAAAACAATAAAAACAAAACACTTACATCCCTGAGTTCAGGTCATTATTCCATATAAACTAAAAATATTATAGATAACATGTTTCTGATAAGTTTACTTAGAGCAAAGGCAGGCAAATTACAGTGTATGGGCTTTGTAAACAGTGTTTTATTGGAGTCATATGTTTCTATTCTGTCCATGTCTGCTTTGTGCTACATCATCAGAGCTGAATAATTATGAGAGATCATGTGGCTTATGAGACTAAAAGATTTACTGTCTGACCCTTCAAGAAAAAAGGTTCATGCCCCCTGGATTAAATAAAATTACTTAAAGAGATATAAGGCAAGCTGATAGTGATCAGGAGTGATACAGAACAGAAAAAGAAAATGATGTCATATTAGCTGCAAATTTTAAAATACATATTTTTAAAAAAATCAGGTGAACATCCTGGAGGAATTTACATAAAATAATATGAGAAAAAAACATAAAAATGACAGGAGATGATAGATATAGAAGACACAACAACAGAGATACAACATATGCATAATTGGTGTGCCTGAAAAGAAATGGAACAAATAGGAGAGATAAAATATACTCAGAAAGTTTTTAAAAAGTAACTAGATTCTATTGTACTAACTGATCTAGTCTGTTAACTAAAATAACTAGAATCTGCCTACTGAAAGAGCAGATATCCCCAAAAAAAGTGTTTAGAATAATTAATACACAACTAGGAGCTTTTGGGTTTCATACTGTTTCCAGGGAAGAAAAAGTTAAACCCAACTGTGGATTTTGGATTGGTATGACTGGCTAGAATAAGGATAAAGGTCAGGGTCAGTATGTGACTCGTTCTTTCAGTATGTGTGGAATCAATGTGGAATAATATGCTAACAGCAAAAATACAAGAAGCAAGGGCTATATAGTTTTGTAAATTGTATTGTGTTATTTTGGTGCTTTTATTAATTTATCATCTATTGGCTTTTCCTGTTCATTAGCTTTTTATCTTTAAAATGTCTGAAAGACCTTTAATGAAAGGAATCCACATTTCACAGTGTTTTTGTCTATGAAGTAAACAAATAGACGGAGGGGACTATAAGTTCAGACTCTGATTCTGTGTCATTTGATTTGATCAATATCATTTTATTTGTTTTTATTAGATTATTTGATTCATATTTCCCAAAAATATCAGATTAGAAGAACTCTTCAGGCTGAAGCTGAGGCCCACTTACATGGGTCCCACCAAGTCTAAGTCCTGGCCTCCACAAGACCCCTTTGAGGTGTTGAGCCAAATTGTATATACCAGGTCATCATTATGAAAACAGCTACTGGATAATGCTTAATGATACAGTGTATGTGAGTGGATCCACACTTGGCATCCTTTATCTGGAAATTTAATTTCCATTGGTTCAAATTCACTTTTTTGTTTGTTTGTTTGTTTCCAGTACCTAGGGCCTTGTACATGCTAGGCAAGCATTCCACCACTGAACTACAACCCCAGACCCCATGATTTTTATTAGAATTATTTCATAGACTCTCCCCCCTGAAAAAAGAAGACAAGTATATACACATATATATGTGAATATTGTTGTATTTTAAGATTTGTTTTTATGACAGTGGCACATAAAGCCTGAAAGCACAAGGCTAAAAAAGCAGCAATCAAATACACATAGTTAAACATAACCTTGATTAACAAATCTTGTTATTCATGAATGCCAGCTCAGTTAATAAGTGTTTGTGGTCTGGATACTGAACTGCAGGTTAATGGCAAGGTAGAAGCAATTGTAGAATCTAGACTTTTAAGACAAACACACATCACACCCCAAAAGGCATGCATGGAATCAGGTGTAGTCAGTCGGCTGTGGTGATGTACTTTGGGTGTTCTCCTTCACTGGTCCAGCTGTGAACAGCCACCAGAACTGGCGACTTTCCAAGCAAAGAAGACTGCCCCTCACCAGGGGCCTACAGAGCCACTTCTGTGTTCATCATTTGAATGGTTAAATAGGAGAATGTGAGAGGGGCATTTTTATTTTAAAGTTACTGTTTTGATCTCTATGAGATTTGTAGAACAAAATGGATTAATATATATAACATATATATATATATTTACATCCATCTCAACCTGGTCGGCAAATGTCAATTGCATAGAGTCAGATTTCCCTTAATCCTTGTGTGTCTTAAATGGATAACATGATTTGAAAACTGCATTGTTCATTTGCCATTGAGAGACATTTTTATGTTGAAGAATTTGAAGCTCTGGTACATTCCTTAACTGATTTGCTTCTCTCCCTGTGGGATGGATGAAAAGGCCGGGGATTTTTTTCATGCACACTGGTAATCAGGTCAGGACTGAAAGTAAATAAGTATTTGAGGAAGTGGATAAGTCAGTCACATCCTTAAAGGGCACCAAAAGAATGTGGGAAGACTCCGTCCTTTACTTCCTTGATTCCTTGAGAGACAAAGAGAGAAGACTGACATCTAAAACATGTAACCTCAAAACTGCTTCTCTAGTCAGAAGCCAAAGCTGGGTGGTGATTTGGTCAGACTGTGGCCCGGCTATGTCATGGGTCATGTGGTCCAGCATGTGAACAGGAAGGTGAGAATGGGTGAACTTTTGCCTCAGTTGTGCCATCCATCAGAGAATAAATGGAGCAGATCAACGTATGCAGCTGTACACTGAGGTGAGTGGCCGAGTCCTCCTCACAAGGGGCCTTTGTCTCCTAGACATGATCTGGCATTATGATGGGGACACATTTACCCTCAGCTCTGTGGCAAATTACTAACCCATTATCACACCAGAACACAGGATCATTTATCTTCTAATCCAGAGTGTCACCTGTTCTTCATTTACCAGTCAATAACCATTAATTATGCTCAGTGGAAATTTAAACAAAGCCCTTTCCCTCTGTTAAAACCAGTAAACTATTCAGTAATAACAAATAAATCTGAAATTGTATATCCTTTCTCTTCCCATTCCCAGACTGGAGTCTGGTACAATATGAACCCCAGAGGAAATGCCTAGAAATTGATAGGTCAGAGGCCACAGATAGTCTGATGGAAAAGAAAAGGGTGGATTCTTGGCTCTTGCTCTGGTGTAAGCAAGAGGCTCCTACTGATCCTCAGATTCCTGCCAGGAACTGGGGCCCACATTTAGAGTGATCCACCACTGAAGGCACCCGTGTTTCCTCCTCTCATTTTTACTAAGCCCTTCTTTCTTTCACATGATTAAAAACAAGATTTTTCTGTGACCACTCTACAACAAAGTGTTCCTAAAGAAATTAAATCAGCTGAGTGGTCCTGAAAGACCTATTTAAAATGTTATTTTTAGAATGGAAATTTGAGACAAACACATTTAAGTGAATTTACCCTTTTACATCTAATCCCTCAGAAAAATATTCAAACAGAAATTCTACCCAGAAGCATAATTTAATTTTTCCTAAAAACTCTGAAAGTATTTTGATGAAAGCCAAAACAAGTTTGTGTGTATATGCCTGTGTGTAGGTGTGTAACTGGGTACAGGTAAATGCTTGTGCCTGGGTGGGAGAGTTGGGCAGGTTGGCTTTGTTGGGAAGGACAGCCAAAGGGCAGCTAGGGCCTAGGGAGGCCACCATGCCATGTGCAGTGGCAACAGGAACTCATTCCAATGGCTAACTTGGGACCCTGGTCCAGTATCTGGAAGGACAAGTTAGCATTCCCAGACAAGTGAGGGAAGAGCAAATTCCAGGCTATGGTGATATCACGTGCAGGCACAGACCTACAAGGAGCACCCAGGCCTCTGCCAGTGCCTATGGACCTTGGTGCCTATTCCAGAGAGCATCGCTCTGTTCCTCCTCCTCTTGGCCCCAGCATTTAACAGTGTGCAGGGGCCACCAGGCCATATAGACTCCATCTGTTGCATGAACTGTCCCCCTAAAGAGGAAAGCTTATATTTTTTACCTTTGCAAACTGATCATTTTATCAATAGTAGATAATATTCAAAAAGTGTTGTGTCTAAGTTGGACACTTAGATATGGTCTCTTAATGCAAAATGAAACTGCAAATATTTCATTAATGTGATCAAATCTCTCTATTCACCAAGACAATTTCTTCTGCCAGTTACTTTACAGTATATCACTGACTCAAAAAGGATTGGTGTTATCCCAGTAAGCATGCACATCTCATGACATGGAAAATTGCACAAACTCACTTCTTCAAAGAACAAAAGTTTCATGTAAAATAATCTGATAACAGTTCAAAAACATGAAAATACCCACAAGAAATAACTTCAAGTAAAAGGGGAATAAATTCATTTTATTTTTAGAAGGTTGCTACAAATTCACAAATATGAATGACTAAAGAAGGATTAAACTTTTGGTAGCATTTTCTGAGAGAAATCAGTTTTGGCTTATTTGAGCAACCTTTTTTTATTTATTTATTCTACTTAGGTATACATGATAGCAGAATGCATTTTGATTCGTTGTACATAGATGGAGCACAACTTTTCATTTCTCTGGTTGTACGTGATGTAGAATCACATCATATATGCAGTCATATGTGCAGCTAGGGCTATGATGTCCATCTTATTCCATCATCTTTACTGTCTCCACACTCCTTCCTCCCGCCCTCCCCTTTGACCAAAGTTTCTCCATTCTTCCTGTGTTCCCTCCCCCATTATGGATCAGCATCCACTTATCAGAGAGAACATTCGGCATTTGTTTTTTGGGGGTTGGCTTACTTCGCTTAGCATGATATTCTCCAACTCCATCCATTTACCTGCAAATGCCATAATTTTATTGTCTTTCATTGCTGAGTAATATTCCATTGTGTATATATACACCACAGTTTCTTTATTCATTCATCTAGCAAAGGGCATGTAGGTTGGTTACACAGTTTAGCTATTGTGAATTGAGCTGTTAAGCAACCTTTTTTTTCAGCTTTTCCAATACAAGGCATGGAGACACCAACCAAAATGGCATTCACTAAATGTTAGAACAAGAGTTCAATGAGCATATCACTGGGGTCTGTGTTGGAAGAAGTACCTACTCTTTTAACCTATTTTATCTTGAGAATTGGGTGAGAGTAATGGTGTGAAATCTTTTTGTTTTATTTTGGCTTAGATCTTTCTTCTCTTTCTTTCTCTCTCTCTTTTTTCTCTTTGTGTGTGTGTGTGTGTGTGTGTGTGTGTGTGTGCTGAAGATTGAACTCAGAGCCTCATGCTAAGGATATGATCTAATGCTGATGTACAGCCCCCACCCCCAGCCCTGCTTGAATCATTCTTATATGTGTTCCTATCAGATATCAGCTACACTTAATTTTTTAAGATTCACATCCTGTATCTGTAGAAAAGAAAAAAAAAACTTTAATATGCAATTCTAAGCTACAGAAACCGTAGGCTTGATGGGCCTGTATGCTCCCTTCCACTCTCAATCCTGGCAGTGGAACCCAGAGCTTCATGCATACTAGGCAAGCACTCTACCACTGTGCTACATCCCCAGCCTGACTTATATGCTATTGTGATTAAGTTTTTCCAACCAATTAGAACCAGGCTGTGACAGTTGACACCAGTCAATATCTCAGAATGATGCTACATTTTTGCCCAACCAGATTCTTTGTTCCTCTAAGAAAATGTACCACAATAATATCTCCATATTGATCATAGTATGGAAATTGAGCATCTGAATGTAAACCTGAACCCCTTCATTCTGTTTTAAATGTTTCTATTGCCTGTCAAACAACTTTTAAAAATAGTAGTATTCTCTATTGTTTGATTGTTTCTCCATTCATGGTTCTTATTTATATTACTTTTTTGATTGGTAAATTTTCAAATTCATTGTTAAGAAATGAGGTTCTATTTTTGATGACTTTAATGGATTTGGTTTAGAATTTGGGTTTAAATGACTTTTCCTTGTCTGTCCTCTTTGACATGCAAGAAAATTAGACAGAGCTTTTGGAACTGGTCTTTCATACACATACTGTAAAAAGGTTATTTTCACAGATATTGTTAGATATCATATTCCTTTAAGTTGCAGTCCAAAGAACTGCTACACGAAAATCTTCTAGGATGTTCAAGATTAAAGATTTCTTGAGTCCATGCCTCTGTGACTATACCCAGGCATTCATACAAAGATGTTCCCCAAATATTTCTGATACACATTAAATTGTAAGAACCATCGTTGTAGTGGTTAGACTATTGCAGTAAACTTGCACTCCTTTTCTAACTGCACATGGCCATATCTGATTATGTGCATTTGACAATATTGTATTCCCAAAGTGGCCGCTGAGTATGACCTTCACGTGAATTTGTGCCTCTCTCTCTCTAGGCTATGTGGCTGATGTTGCAGAATGATGAGCCAGAAGACTTCGTCATAGCGACTGGGGAGGTCCATAGCGTCCGCGAATTTGTTGAGAAATCATTTTTGCACATTGGAAAAACCATTGTGTAAGTACACCTGAGGTTGATTGCTGCTTGTTTGCAGATGTTTTCTGGCAGGTGTGTGCACTTGTCTGCTCTTCACTTTAGTTCTGTTTTCTCATCTTCCCTTTCACTCTCATAAAATAGTACAGGAGGTTTCCATGTGGGGCATTGCATCCAACCCCATTTACCTTGCATGTCAACTGTTTGTTAGCATTTAAACCTAGTCTTTTCCAGATTTCTTTTATCTCTCAAATTTTTAAATGTTTTTCATTTTTAATTTTTATTTCATTTTTTAAAAATTTTCATCACCATCTTTTAATATCATCTTTTTAAAATTAATTTATTTATTCTATTTAGGTTTACATGATAGCAGAGTGCATTTTGATTCATTTTACACAGATGGAGCACAACTTTTCATTTCTCTGGTTGTATAATATGATTTTACTATGGCTAATTGTATTCTTTCTAGACCAATGTAATAATATTACCCCAATTTTTTTTACTACTTCTATCTTGTATTTTTTAAATTTGAAACCATCAAAAGCTTGCAGAAAGGCTTCAAATACATTACAGTCTCCTTTTCTCTGAACCATTGAGGGTAAACTGTGATCTGGTGCCCCATCATCCTCAACTGGTGTGTGCATTTCCTACAATGATATTCTCCTGCATAAACACAATACAACCATCAAACTCAGGAAATTCACAGTGATGAATTACTCCCATCTAATCATCAGATCCCATTTGAGTTTTGGCATTTGAGCCAGTGCTGTACTTCATACCAAACTGATCTAGTTTGTAATCATACACTACATCTACTTATTGCATTACATAAATTTTGAAGTCATATTTTTATTGGAATATTTGAAAGATCTGTGGGAAATCATTATAGAGGAAATATTTATTAATGATTTTTTAGTTGTACTAAAATATAGATAACATAAAATTTATCATTTTAAGTATACAGTTTAATGGCATTAATTACATTCATATTGTTGTTTAACCATCACTACAATCCATTTTCAGAATTTTTTTTATCACCCTAAAAAGAGAAATTTGGTATCCATTAAACAGTAATTCCTCCTTCCCTAGTCCAGGTAACCTCTGTTCTACTTTCTGTATCTATGAATTTGCCTATTCTACATACCTCATATGAGTGGAAACCTACAGTAGTTATCCTTTTATGACTGTCTTATTTTACTTGGCATAATGTCTTCAAAGTTCATCCACACTGTAGCATTTAGCATCTTTTTAAAGACTGAGTAATATTCTGTTGTATGTATACCACATTTTGTTGGTCCATTAATCTGTTGGTGGATACTTCTGGCTTCTGTGAAAAATGTTGCTGTGAATAATTGTCCACAAATATCTCTTTGAGTGTCTGCTTTCAGTTCTTTTGGATCTGGGCTTAGGAGTAAAATTTCTGGGTCATATGGTAATTCTATGTTTAAGATTTTGAGGAACCACCGAACTATTTTCTAAGGTTCATTTTTAAACTATAATAGAATAAAAGAAACTAGATCTAACCTTTTTATCTTTAAAAAGCTAGGAAACTAGACAAAATACATTGAATAATTGTTTTATATACTGGATGGCAAGCAGTGTGGGACTGAGATCTCTGATAGAAAAGAAGTGAACTAGAGGAGCTCTGTAATCACTCTGGCCTACTTGTTCCCTGGGAGTACAAGGAGCATGCAAGGTGAACCCCAAGCTGAGAACAACTGTCCCGCTGAGTTGAGGAGGCAGAGATCATAATTCATAGTCAAAGGAACCTGGACATTATAGGGCAGAATTCTAGAGAGATGGGATCTGTATGGAAAAGAGCTCCAGAAATCTACATAGAGGTCCTCTTGAGTCTTCACTTAGTAAGACGCACATGCATAAGAAATGCCACAAGAACTTAGACAAAGAACTACCTGGAAGGTGGAAGGTGAATGTTTCTTCCAGTTCACCCAAGACTAGAAGGCTTTCAAGACTTACCCAGACATGATGGAGCAACCTGTGGATCCCTCAGAGAGTATAGTGCAGATTCCAGAAGGGCTCTGCCTCAGGTATAAGCTGTTCCCTAGAACAAAGGCTACTCTAGACTCAGGGTAACCAAGTTTAAATACAGCTCTCAAAAGGATGGAACTGGATGCAAATAACTTAGCTTCCTGCCATTACAAAGCCTCACATTTTTTACAGTAAGACAATAAAATCTTGTCACTCAGCTACATAGAATTCATTATGTTCAGGTTTCAGTCAAAATTTAGTAGGTGGGCTGGGGTTGAGGCTCAGTGGCAGAGTGCTCACCTAACACATGTGAGGCCCTGGGTTCGATCCTCAGCACCACATAAAATAAATAAAATAAAGGTATTGTGTCCATCTACAACTAAAAAAATATTTTAAAAAAAAACTTAGTAGGCATGTCAAGAAGCAGAAAAACATGACCTATAACTAGGATAAAAATCAAGCAATAAAAATGGACTGAGGAATAATAAATGTGTTGAACACACAAGGATGTTTAAATAAAACTATTATACCAATGTTCAGGTATTCTGAGAAAGACATGAGCACATTGAAGAGAGAGAGGTAAAATAATAAAACTTAAAAAAAAAAAAAACAATGGAAGTTATGGAGATGAAAAACCAAATACCTGAAATCTTAAAAATTCATTATTGGCATTGAGAAAAAATTAGATACTACAGAAGATGACAGTGTATGTGGAGACATAATAATAGAAATAATAGAATGATCCAGAAGCACAGAAGGAAAAAGACTGGTGGGGGAAAAAAGAGTTTCAGGAACTTGGGGACAGTTATCAAGCAACCTGACATGCCATTGAAGTTCCAGGGGAGAAAAAAGGGAACAGCCATAGAAAAAGAATTAAATAATGACTGTGCCCCAAATTTTATGAAAACAATAAAACCGAAGATCCAAGAAGTATAATAAACCCCAAGAAGAATAAGTGCAAAGAAAGTCACACTTCATAATCAAAATGCCAAAAATAAATACTAAAGAGAAAATTTTAAGACAGCTAAAGAAGAAAGATAGCTACTTACAGAAGAAGAAATAGAAAAAAAAGTCTTTTCTTTTTCCCAGAAACATATGCAAGGCAGAATACAGCAAGTTTAAGCTGCTAACAAAAACCCAGATGCTAGAATTCTATGCCTAGGGTAATGGGGGTGGGGGTGCGGGGGGCATGTACTAGGGATTGAACTCAAGGGTACTCAACCACTGAGCCACATCCCCAGCCTTATTTTGTGTTTTGATGTTCAGATAGGGTCTCACTGAGTTGCTTAGTGCCTCGCTGTTGCTGAGGCTGGCTTTGAATTCGCGATTCAAATTCTGTCTCAGCCTCCCAAAGTGCTGGGATTACAAGCGTGTGCCACTACGCCTGGCTAAAATGTTTTTTAAATAGTTATGAATTCAAGATTTTTTTTAAACAGAAATTAAGATGATTCATTGCCAGCAAACATTGAGGCAGAAGAAAAATTATACTAATTTGAAACCTGGATCTATATAAAGGAATGAACAGCAAAATAAATATTAAGTATGTGGGGAAAGTATTAATGCCCCCTATTCCTAGATATCTTTAAAAGATGATGTTTAAAGTCAAAATAATTTACCATGGGGTTTCTAATAGTTTCTGTGTGTGTGTGTGTGTGTGTGTGTGTGTGTGTGTGTGTGTTGAGTAACAACAGTAGCACAAAGTTGGGGCAAGATGGAAATATTTAAATATTACATTGTTGTAATAGTCTTACATTAGATGTGAACTTGTATAATTTATTTGAAGATAGATTACAACAAGTTAAAATGCATTCTATAAATTCTACAGCTCTACTAAAACAAAACAAAGAGTAGCAATAAGCCAATAATGGAGTTACTTGCAATTCTAAATAAACAAAAGACAGCAGGAAAGGAGAAAATGGGGACAAATAGCAGATGGGACAAATAGAAATTGTACTATATTGGTAATTATGTCAATTGTAAATTACTTAAATACTTCAGTTAAAAGGGAGATACTGTCCAACTTGAAAAGCAATGTCCTATGTACAAAAGACTCACTTTAAATAAAAACAAATTTAAAGTAACAAGATGTAAAAATTACAACGTACAAACACTAATCATAAGAAAACTGAAAGAGCTATATTGTATGAGACAAATTAGACTTCAGAATGTACAAGGAATAGAAAGAGTGATTTCATAATGTTAAGGGATCAATTCATGATGAAGATAGAGCAGTTTCAAATGTGTATACACACATTTATACCTACTTCAAGACATTGACAGAACTGAGAGAAATAGAAAAACTCTGTGCCTGCATACTTTACATTCCTTTCTCCATGACAGAACAAGTAGACAAAAAAGGACATAGAAGACATGAACAACATAGTAAACCTGCTTGACCTAATTAGTGTTATAAAGTATATCATTTATTAACCAAAATAGCAGAATTTACATTGTTTTCAAGTGTACCTGAAATATTCACCAAAATAGACCGTATTCCATGCCAGGAAAATAGTCTCCATAAATTTTAAAGAATTAAAATCATGTTTTAAGACCAAAATGAAATTAATTTAGAATTCAAAAATAGAAAAATATTTTAAAATCCACAAATATTTGGAAATTAAACTACACACTTCTAAGTAATTCACAGGTCAAAGTGGAAATCACAAGGGAAATTGGAATATATTTTGAACTGAATGGAAGTGAGAGCAGAAAATCAAAATTTATGGGATACAGATAACACAATGCTTAACGAGTAGTTTATGCCTTTCTATACTAGTATTGAAAATGAAGAAAGCTCTCTGAATAGCTACCTTGTTTTCCACTTAAAAAGCTAGAAAAGGAAGAGTAAATTGAATCCAAAGCAAAAAGAAGGAAGGATATTTCTATTATAAAGTAAAAATGGAGATTGGTGAAATAGAAAACAAAAATACTGCAGAAAAAGTAAATGTAACTTGGATAGACTTCTGTCCAGACTGATGAGGAGAAAAAGAGAAGACAAAAATTATAAATATTAGAAATAAAAGAGGAAGAATCACTTCAGATTCTGTAGACATTAATAGAATAATAAGGGAATGTTATGAAGAACTTTTTGCCAATTTGTCAAATTAAAGGAAATGGTCATGTTTTATAAAAGATACAAATTACCAAAACAGACTTAAGAACAAATAGAAATCTTAATTATTCCATGTCTGTTAAAGAACTGATTTTCACTGATGAATTCTAGCAAGGATTTAAGAAAGTAATACTTTTGCTTTATTTATTTTGAAAAATGAACACTTCCCAACTCATTTTATGGGGCCAGCATTAACCCAGTACTAAAAACAAAAATGTTGTAAGGAAAGAAATCTATATAGACTAATATTCCATAATCATAGAAACAAAAAATCACCAGTAAAACATAAGCAAGTTGAATCTCAAAATTTACAATGTTCATACACTGTGACAAAGTAGAATTTTCCCCAAGAAGGTGAGGTTGGTTTAACATATGAAAATGAATGCAATTCACCATATTAAGTAAACAAATGAGCCAGATACAGTGACATACACCTGTAATCTCAGCTACTTGGAAGGCTGAGGAAAGATGTTTTCAAATTCAAAGAGAGAAATGTGACTTTAAAAAAAAAATACATACAGAAAAAGTATTAGAAAAATTCAATGACTATTTATTATAAAAAATAGGAAAGAATTCAACAAGGTAGAAATTGAAAGGAAATTTCCTTAAACTGATAAATGGCAACTAAGAAAAACACAATTATCATACTTGATGATGACAGACTGAATGCTTTCCTCCTAAAATCAGGACCAAAGCAACAGTGGCCCTAGAAATCTTTTTTAACATTCTCTTGGAACTCCTATCCAAAAAGAAATTAAAGGAAGAAAAATATTTACCATTATTCACAGATAGCATGATTGTAAACATGAAAAACCTAAGTAATCTAAAAAAACAACTAGATGCAAGCTCTATACATAAAATCAGTTGTAGTTCTGTGTACTACCATTGAACAATTGAAAAATGAAATGAAAAATACCACACACCGTAGAATCAGAAAATCATGAAATTCTTAGAGATGAATTTTATAAAATATATGAAAGATTTGTGCACTAAAATCTACACAATATTGACAAAGCCCTAAATAAAGGGAGAAAGACACCATGTTCCTGGACTGGAGGACAGAATGTTAATAAGATTGAGTATAATTCTAATCAAAATCACAGGCCTTTTTTAAAAATAGAGACTGACAAAATTTTGTGGAAATGTAGAGGATTTAGAGTTGCTCTGAAAAAGAAGGTGGAGAACGTTTACTGCCTCATTTTAATACATCTTTAAAGCTTAAACCATATGGTATTGACATAAGGGAAGACATACAGGTCAACAGAACAGAATAAAATTTTTCAGAAATAAACCCAAACTTATATGAGCAACTGAATTTCCACACAGATAGTTCAGTTGGAAAAGACTAGTCTTTTCAATAAATGGTGCTGGTACACTAAATAATGATGGGGGAAAACAGTGAAACTCAGCAGATACCTCATATACCACACAGACACAAAAAATGGATTATAGATTTCAATGTAAGGGATAAAATGAACATACTGCTAGATAAAAATGTAGGAGAATAGCTTTGCAAACATAGGGTCGACAAAGATTTTCTAGATTGTTTTGCTATTGAGTTAAGTTTTCGTATATATATAGTTTCCTAGTCTCTGGTTTATCTTTTCACGTTCTTAAACAATTCTTCACAAATAGCAAATATTTTAAATTTTCAAGTAGTTCATCACTTTTTATCATGGAGTTTATTGCTTTTTAGCTTTTTGTGTTATATATGTTTTCATTGAATATATAGATCAATTTGGAGAAAAGGCAAGGATTTCTTAGGACACCAAAAGCAAGAAACATTATTTTTTAAATGGGGGGTATGAATGTAGCTCAGTGGTAGAGCCATTGCTTACCACATGCAATGCTCTGGGTTGAATCCCAGAACCAGAAAAAAAATTGATAAAATTAATATTTAAAAGTCTCTGTACCTTAATAGTGATCATTAAGAAAATGATGAGTCAAGCCACAGTCTGGGGAAACAACAATTATAATATGTATATCTGAACAAAATTCTTAAGTATACAATAAAAGATAATTCAACAATAAAACAAGTCAATAAAAAATAGACAAAAATTTAAATACTTCATACAAAAAATATATAAATAGCCATTAAGCACATGAAAATATGCTCAACATGCTTAGTTATCTGAGAAAGCTACATTTAAGCCACAAAGTGATACCATGACACTCCCTTCAGAATGGCTATATGAAAAATGACACAGTGCTGAGTGTTGATGAAGATGTGGCACAACAGGAACTCTCACACAACCACTTGGAAATAGTTTTTCTTTCTTATGAAATCTAATATACATTTACCATGTGACCAGCAATGATACATACTTACTACTGAAAATGAAAATATATGTCCAGGTGAAGACATACATGAATATGCATGGCAGCTTTATGTCCTTTTTTATAAGTATTTTTAAAAATTAAAAATTTTCAATGTAATACCTTGTTTTACAAATCCTAGAGATTAGTATGTTAAACAAAATAGAACTAATGGAAGAGTTTTTTCATTTGTTCTAATTAGTTATACATGACAGTAGAATGCATTTTGACACATTTTACATAAATGGAGCACAACTTCCTCCTCTGGTTGTACACAGTGCAGTCACACTAGTAACGTAATCATACATGTATAGAGGGTAAAAATGTCCATCTTATTTCACCATCCTTCCCATCCCCACGGCTCCACCACTCCTTTCACTCCCTTTCACAAAGTTTCTTCATTCTTCCCTACCACCCCCCTGTTATGGATCAGCATCCACTTATCAGAGAAAACATTCAGCTTGTGGTTTTATGGGTTTGACTTATTTCACTTAGCATGATATTCTCCAGCTCCATCATTTACCTGCAAATGCCATAATTTCATTTGCCTTTAAGACTGAGTAATATTCCATTGTGTATATGTACCACATTTTCTTTATCTGTTCATCTGTTGAAGGGCATCTAGTTGACTTCATAGTTTAGCTATTGTGAATTCAGCTGCTATAAACATTGATGTGGTATGTCACTGTAGTATGCTGATTTCAAGTCCTTTGAGTATAAACCAAGGAGTATGATAGCTGGGTCAAATGGTGGTTCCATTCCCAGTTTTCTGAGGTATCTCCATGCTGCTTTCCATTTGGTTTCCAAATTAGTGGTTGCACCAATTTGCAGTCCCACCAGCAATGTATAAGTGTACCTTTTTACCCACATCCTCACCAACAGTTATTATTGCTTGTATTCTTATTGGAGTAAGATGAAATCATAGAGTAGTTTTGACTTGTATTTCTCTAATTACTAGAAAAGTTGAACATTTTTTCATGTTTGTTGATCAATTGTATATCTTCTGTGAAGTTTCTGTTCAGTTCCTTAACCCATTTATTGATTGGGTTATTTGTTGTTTTGTGTTAATTTTTTTAGTTCTCTATATATCTTGGAGATTAGTGCTCTATCTGAGGTCTGTGTGGCAAGGATTTTCTCCCATTCTGTAGGCTCTATCTTCACATTGATTGTTTCTTTTGCTGAGAATAAGCTTTTTAGTTTGAGTCCATCTCCATTTATTGATTCTTGATTTTACTTCTGGTGCTTTAGGAGTCTTGGTATAGAAGACAGTTTTATTTCTAATTAAACATTTTTTCTTGATGTCTGATCACTCAATATATAGATAATCAAATGGACTATATCCACACAATGGAATGCTACTCAGTGATAAAAAGGCATAAATTTTTGCAACATAAATTGCAACATAGATAAATCTTAAGATCTTAGTTATGCTTGGTAAAAAGAAATCATACACAGAACATATATGTATGATTCTGTTTAAATTATATTCTAAGAAAGACTAATTTGTAGTGATAGAAAGCCAGTCAATGATTGCCTGAGCCTCTGGGTACAGTGGTAATTCCGGCTACTTGGGAAGCTGAGGCAAGAGGATTGCAAATTCAAAGCCCAGCCAGGGCAACCTGTCTCCAAATAAAAATACAAAGAGGGCTGGGGATGTAATATTATGGGTAACTTTTATTTTTCTATCCTGTACTTTTTTTTATTTCCCACGTTCTATAATGAACTTGGATGCTTGTGTAGTTAAAAAAAAAAAAAATCAATTCAAACACAATTCTAAAAATTTAGTGTTGACTTACAAATGATTTCCCATGTCAGACACTCTTCCGAAAAGTGTATATGAGACCTTGCTTTTCTCCCATCTTGGAGATAATGTCCTGAATGCAGTCATCACAATATCCTTTGGTCCTATAATCCTATGAGCTAAATGCCTTTTATTTATTTATTTACTTTACCTCGAATAGTCTTTCCCAAATTGGGATACTGTTTGAAAATGGCACTCTGTGTCTAGCCTATTATTACATATCACAACTCCCTCTTGGAGAACCAACAATCACCATAGCTTATTATTTTTTCTTTTCTTTTCTTTTTTTTTTTTTTTTTTTTTTGGAACTAGGGATTGAACTCAGAGGTACTCAACCACTGAGCCACATCCCCAGCCCTATTTTGTATTTTATTTAGAGACAGGGTCTCACTGAGTTGCGTAGTGCCTCTCTTTTGTTAGGACTGCCTTTGAACTCACAGTCCTCCCACTTCAGCCTCCCAAACTGCTGGGATTACAGGTGTGTACCACGACACCAGGCTTCCAAGCTTAATTTTTTTTTTTCTTTCTTTTTTAATACTGGCTATGATTGAACCCAGGACCTTACACATGCTAAGCACATGTTCTACCACTGAGCTATACCCCCCATCCCAAGCTTACTTTTTAGATCTATATTAAAGTCCTGCACCAGCAACAGTATCCTGTGGATCACTGTCTGGGAAATATTCCTTTCATTCAGAACTGGAGCAGCAGATAGTTAGTCTGAGTCCTCTGTTCCTAAGATAGGCCTTTTCATTGCTGGTTTTTCCCTCAGCAGAAAATGCCTAGTAAATGACTACATCAGTTTCACTAAAGTCCTTTTGAAATTTCAAGCAGTGACCTCTTTTGAAAGTTTTGTCATCTCTATTTTTTTTCCAATGACAGGTTAAAATTACAACTGCTTTTCATGATTTATTAAAAATTGCCTTTGAATGGTAGATACAGAACATTTTGGTGAAACCATAAGGGGTTTTTTGGTTGGTTTGTTTTCTTTTGTATTTTTATTTTTTGTTTGTTTGTTGTTGTTGTTTTGGTACTGGGATTTAACCCAGGATTTAACCCCACTGAGCCACATCACCAGACCTTTTTATTTTTTTATTTTGAGACAGTGTCCCACTAAGTAGCTGAAGCTGGCTTTGAACATGCAATCCTCCTGCCTCAGCCTCTCCAGTTGCTGGGATTACATGTGCCACCATGCCTGGCCCATACAATTTTTTCACCTTCTTCCCCAAAAGAGAGATATGAGGGTTCAGCATTCTAGATAAATGAAAGACCTTCCTTTGTGCCTTTAATAAGAGTCTTCTGAGTGGCAGCCTATCACACTGATGGTTCTTGTCACCTACACAAAACAGTACCCTCCTGTGTGCCCAGTACCTATTTCAGGTTTTTCTGCCTCTTATCAGTGGAGTTGAGTTTCAGAACATCATACTTATTCTTCATACAGGTTGAATATTCCTAACCTGAAATTCAAAATACTCCAGAATCTGAAACTTTGAGTATTGATATGACATTACAAGTACAAAATTCCACATCTGACTTCATATGATGGGTCACAGTCAGAACTCAGGCACACCACACACAGAGGATGTACATAATGGACAACTTCAGCTGAGCTCCTAGCCAACATCAACTGCTAGCCACGTAGGCAAAGCGTCATGAGTGGTCAGCAGTCAGGCCTTCAGATGTCTGGAGCCCCAACTATCTGACCCCATGGGAAACCCCAAGGATATCTTATTTTGCCTATGTGAATATTCCAAAATGAAAAAAAAAATCTAAAATTCGGGTTCTAAACACTTCAGAGAAGGGATACTCAGTGTATAATTTGTCAACTTAACTTCACCAGGCCAAATAATAAAATCATGATGGCTTTGTGAATGTATCTGCCATTTATTTCATCGTTTGTTTTTTTTCAATCTCCTTCCTTTGGGTTTTCTAGAGCCCTGCATGTCAGCATACCAATCTCAGCTGGAAGAGAAAGAGGAAAGCCACAGACATGTCCCATGCCTGGGCCCAGGCTGCTCCTCTGCTGCAGCTGTGGGTTTTGGAGAGGGCCAGCGAGCCTTTCTTGTTTTCTTGGGAGCAGTGTCCCCCCCAGTTAGAAACCAGGCAGAAACAAAGGCAGCACTCTAGGATCTGAAAGGTTCTTAAGAGACTGAGAAGAGTGTTGTGCCTAATGTGGGAAACCTGCTTTTATAGGACTTCAAGAGTACAGTGGTCCCTCCTTATCCTTCACTTTGAGGTTTCAGTTACTGGCAATCAGTTGCAATTTAAAATATTACATGGAAATTTTCAGAAATAAACAATTCGTAAGTTTTAAATTGTGCACCATTCTGAGTAGCATGATGTAATCTCACACCATCTCTCCCACTCATGTTGTGAATTGTCTGTTTGTCCAGCATTTCCACATCATATATGATATTCACCTGCCCAGGAGACACTTCGTAGATGCCTTGATGAATAGATCAGCTGCCATAGTATTCCAGTGCCTGTGTGTTCAGATAATGCCTATTTTTCTTATTTATGGCCCCAAAGAGTCAGAGTGGTGATGCTAGCAATTATATTGCAATATATTGTTACACTTGTTTTATTTTATTAGTAATTGTTCACTTCTTACTGATTAATTCACTGATGAGGTCAGAACCCTCACCAATCATTGCCCCAAAGACTCACTTCTTTTTTTTTTTTTTTTTGGTACCAGGGATTGAACTCAGGGGCACTTGACCACTGAGCCACATCCCCAACCCTATTTTGTGTTTTATGTGGAGACAGGGTCTCACTGAGTTGCTTAGCACCTCGCCGTTGCTGAGGCTGGCTTTGAATTCGCGATTCTCCTGTCTCAGCCTCCCAAAGTGCTGGGATCAAAGCCCCACTTCTATACACATAATACTTTGGGAAATATTTCAGAACTACAACTAAATAATAATAATAATAATAAATGTAGAAAAAACAGCACACATATACACACACACACTCGGTTTGGTACCATCCATGGTCTTGGAACATATCCCCTACAGACTACTGGGGACTATTGTACACGAACATGCTTCTTTCTCCTAAGGATCCTACCTAATTTCTTTATTTCATGATTTTATCAATTTAATCCCAAAGTTGTTCATCTTTATCTGCACCCAGTGTGGTATAATATGGTTAAAAGCAAAAACTCATCACCACCTTCCTGGGCTGGAATCCCAGCTCTGTAACTTCCTAGGGAAGTTATTTATCTTGTCTGTGTCTCTGTTTCCCTAACTATAAAGTGGGGATACTAAGAGTCCCTGCCCCACAGGGATACAATGGAGTGAGCAGGTTAGTAGGTGTATGGATAGCACTAGACTGAGTCTGAGCTGTGTGAGCATTTGCTATTAATGACTGGGTGATGATTGAAAAGGACAGTTGGGCCTTGTGATCATCTCAAGACCAGTCATTGTAGCCAGCATGAAGCTGGATCCCAGGCCTTTTCCTGTGGTCAAGGAGAGAGAAGTACATGGTAGGCAGCTCTACTAGAAGTCAACAGTTTGAATAGGAGAGGATCTGGGTCTTCTCCAACATCAGGTAGTTATTACTAAAGAAAGGGAACACAGGCAGAGAGAAACAGCATGTGCTCAGTATCATGTGTGGTAGGCATCTGGTGTGAGCCAGAAAGCCTGCGAGGAGCTGCACACTTAGGCATTTTAATTCCAGGGCGTGGGTACTATTTCACAGAGGAGGAAACTGAGGCCCAGTGTGGTTCAGTGCCCTCTCCAGGTCACCCTGCAAGGGAGTGCCAGAGTCTGGTATTGGCACCAAAACAGACATGTAAACCAATGGTACAAATAGAAGACACAGACAAACCACATAAATACAGTTATCTCATACTAGACAAAGGCGCCAGAAACATACTTTGGTGATAAGATAGCTTCTTCAACTAATGGTTCTGGGAAAACTGGAAATCCATATGCAGCAAAATGAAATTACACCACTATCTCTCACCATGCACAAAACTCAACTCAAAGTGGATCAAGGAGCTAGGAATTAGACCAGAGACCCTGCACCTAATAGAAGAAAAAGTAGGCCCAAATCTTCATCATGTTGGATTAGGTCCTGACTTCCTTAGACAGACTCCTAAAGCACAAGAAATCAAATGAAGAATCAATAAGTGGGATGGACTCAAACTAAAAATCTTATTCTCAGCAAAGGAAACAATCAATAATGTGAACAGAGAGCCTACAGAGTGGGGGAACATTTTTATAACATGCACACCAGATAGAGCATTAATTTCCAGGATATATAAAGAACTCAAAAATAACCCAATCAATTAATGGGCTAACGACCTGACATGTATCAGAAGAAGATATACAATCAATCAACAAATATATGAAAAAATATTCAACTTCTCTAGTAATTAAAGAAATGCAAATCAAAACTACTCTATGATTTCATCTCACGCCAGTCAGAATGGCAATTATCAAGAATGCAAGCAATAATAACTGTT
This sequence comes from Geosciurus inauris, assembly GCA_004024805.1. Classification (NCBI taxonomy): domain Eukaryota; kingdom Metazoa; phylum Chordata; class Mammalia; order Rodentia; family Sciuridae; genus Geosciurus; species Geosciurus inauris. The sequence continues at coordinate 65,918 of PVHX01000779.1, read as the reverse complement.
GGCGAGAATGGGGTTAAAAGGTACACTCGTATGAGTGTTGGTGGGACTGCAAATTGGTGCAACCACTCTGGAAAGCAGTATGAACTGAGCATTTTTTAACTTGAGGTGTCTCTGGGCTGCAGGTGTGGCTCAGTGGTAGAGCATTTCACTAGCATGCAAGGTCCTGGTTTCTGTCCCTATCACCAAAGAAGGAGGAGGAGGAGGAGGGAAGAGTTGCCTCTTTATGTTGCATTTTGCATCCTTCCTGTTGATATTCTTTTAAAGAAAACAACTTTGTGATGTAGTATTTTCACTAAAAACAAATCCAGGCCTGCACACCTCTGGAAAAGAGAAATGCCAACCAAATGCTAAAAGAACAAAGAAGATAAGGCTTGGCTTTTGAGCTTTCAAGAGCCCAAATTCTAATGGAATAAAGCTAGATACGATGGAGTTTTCAAGGGCAATTTCCACTGTATGCAATTTTGGTCTTCAGCTCTGTCACTAAGAAGCAAATTATCCCAAACTATAGCACCTCTCCCAACAAGTTGTTTGAGTATCTCCTGCCCTTCTGGGTCTGCAGCTATTAAGTGACTGAGACAGGACTGGCATCTGTCTCATTCCCAGGGTAGCCTCAGTGCTCACAAACAGCTGCCTGCAATAGGCCCTCTATAAATACTTAATTGAGCACAAATGGATATTCCCCAAAGCCAGCTTGCCCAGAAAATCCTTGCAAGATTACCCATTGTCACTCTGATTTCCCCAGGTTCCGTGTTAGTCTGATTGACTCTGACATGGTGGTGACAGCTATAGGGAAGCCACCATGCTTCCCCCATAGAAGGCTGTTGAAGCTGCCTTGCTGGGAAGGGATTGTGAGGACCTGATTTCACCCAATGACCTGAAGAGGGAGGGAGAGATTGATCCAAGATAGACTTATAATCTACAGGATTTGGTGAAGCCAAAGTTTCTAACTTTATTAGTGGCAATACTAGTTAACATAGAAAGCATTCTGTCACTCATGATTCTCAACTCCTATATTTTATGTGCTTAAAGGAAGGTCAGAGATATTTTCCCTTAGTTCTAGACTTTCTTTACAACCTCATTATGCATGTTACTTCCTCTTCATATATATGGATCGGTATCTGGAACATTCTCCCTTTAGCTATCTTAAATCTGTGGTGATGATCACTGAAAAGACTTGACAACTGCATTACCATCTGTACATTTAAAATTGACAGGATGTTATTCCCTTTTGAAGTTTTTGATATCATTTGAGTAATTTTTCTTTGAATTTATTAGAAAATGGAACATTAATTTCAGTTTGGGTTTGTAGAATGTATTCAGGGAAACAGATCAGTACCACAGGCCATCCTGATAAAAGATGAGAAATTTCTCATGTGGACATTTATAGAGGGAAGCAGCCTTATGACAGCAACTGTTTTCTTCTAACAGCACCAAAGGGTATTTGTTTGGAGGAGGAGCAGGAAAATTCTTTATCAGGGCTCTTTTTAGTGTTATGCTTTGTTTTTCACTGTTCTGTCCACTTTATACTAAGTAACACAAAAAGGAAACATCTTCCTCCTACAACTAAGATGATAGTAGGATAAACCAACCAGGGAAATTCTTGTCTTGACTAATTTTCTGTCATGAATCTTGTTCACTTTCAAGAAGAAGCTTGTAAGAATGGCCTGCAACCACAAGAGAACCTACACCTGCTGCTGGGGCAGAGATGTTTCAAGCATTGGAAGGATTTATCATAATTTTTGGTGCTTCCTTTACATTTTCAGTAAAAAAAAAGGCAAAACTAGTATACTTTTAAAATGAAACCCATGTCTAAAATCCTCCCAGCTGGGATGGCGAGTCATTTTGTGCTGGCCCATATTCCTCCCCTAATTTGACAGTGTTTCCTGGTAGGGGGTACTTCTGGACCCTGGGCCCTGGGCATTGAAGGAGGACCCTGATGAGGACAGGTAAGATGGAAGGCCAGTGGATGCAGGTTCTGGGGTGTGAATCAAATGTCCCTATGCCCAATATTGTTCCCATGAGGCATTCCTTTAAAGCTTACTGGGCCTGTGACTATGCAGTATGGGAAAAAAAATCCAATCTGTGGTTGTTGATGAGCAGAATTCTCAGGTGACACACTTCCAAGAGTTCTCTGTAGAGGGACAGTCAGGAAAAGGAAAACCACTATGGCTCTGCCTTTCCCTTCATACCATTAAATACGCTCCTTTTAAGCCAGCCATCTTTGAGCCCCTAGTAGCTTTGACTCCTACCTCAGCATCTTGCTAATCTTTGATATTCATACTGTCCAGTCAAGTTTAGTGAAATCTGTGAGACTCCTAGAAATATAACTCACCTTATCCATCATCACTCAGAATTTGCCATTAGAACTAGAAAAAATGATCACTGCAAGCAAACCTTCATAGAACTATGTACTCCTAAGTGCATGTATCATGAGAACTTCCTGGAAATTCTCTAAATGGACTTGGGCCTTCAAAAGTATCCACAGTCTGTTTGGTCACAATAGAGAGATTATTTCATGTGAGCTCCAGGTTGTGGAGATCTGCACAGGGGACATAGTTTAACTGTAGAAAGCTTGTCTAGCATGTATGAGGCCCTGGGTTTGATCCCCAACATCACAAAAAATAAAGAAATAAAAAGGATTTCTTTCTCTCCCTCCTCTTCTTTCTCCTTCTTCTTTCTTTGTCCTTCTCTCCCTCCCTTCAACCACTGGGCACTCTAAGCCCTATCATCATTTATTTTTATAAACTTCTAAGATACTTGGATTTTTAACCCATAAAAATCCAAATGCTACAGCCTAAACTGATATGTGCTTTTATCAAAGCAACAGACATTTGAGTTGTTAGCACAATGAAAGCTAATTTGAGCCCTGGTATGATGTGATGTGATGGCATGAGGCAACTCTCATTCTATTTCATGTGCAGTTGATGCAGTTGATTAGGTAGCAGGTCAATCATAGTTCTTAACCAAGGATCTCTTAGATCCTGAAAATAACTGTGACTTTTACAATAACCTAACTGAACATCCAGCACAGTATCTAAACACATAGATGCATAGTATATGTACCCTCTATCCATATTGTTTTCTCTCACTGAAGAGAATCAATCCCTGTCCTTGAGACTATAGACTCTATTAGGGTGACAGTTAATAAGAACACATCATTCACAAACATACATACATAAGATGATGGCATTGTACAAATGTATCGTGTCAGTACTGAAGTAGTGGCACCAGGATCAAGATTGAGGGATATCTGAAGAAAAGATTGAAGCCAGCCCTTGCCCACGTGGGAAATGCAAATGATAGTTAAGAAGAGGGAAAGCAGCCCAGGTGGGTGGGATGGCATGACAAAGGCATGGAGGCAGGAAGCAGTGAATCGTATGTGGGTGCTGGTGCCAGGCAAACCAAGTAAGCTGGGTGGACCAGCTTGACCACATTGGGGCATACCAAGAGCTACCTGCTCCTCGATTCCCTCTGCTTCCCCTGACTGCTTCCCACACATCCCTCTGGTCTTAGCTCAGACATCCTCCCTGGGGCCAACACCCTCCTCCAACCAGGTCTGTGCCAGGTGTCTTCCCCTGGGCTGTGACAGCATCCTGTCTGTCTCCTGCATCATTCACACACAAGATTGTGGTGTGGTAGTCACCAGACTCCAGGTTCCTAAAGGATGGAGACCAGGTCTAGTGCCTGCTTTAGCATAGTGACTGGCACTCAGGGGTGCTCTGTGCAGATTTGTTGGGGTGGAAGAAAGAGAGATGGATAGATGTAGTTGTACAGGTAGAAGAGGTGTACACAAGGCCTGGAACCATGACTGAGATCTTACGTGGAGCCTGAACACCAGCCCTCCCCATGGCCCTGTAGAAGACCTCTATTGCTTTTGCTTTCTCTTGTAAAGCAGGAAAAACTCCACCTATATCCTTTGGGGGTGGTTAGTAATGCCCTGGCTGGGTAAAAATAAATAAATAAAAATAAATAAGGCAGCCAGAGCATGTTTAGCAATCCGTGTAAAGATAGCACAGAAATACCAAGATTCATTTAAATGCTGGCTGTGCATTTGAAAATTTTTTCACTGCCATTTTTACAGCTAAGGAGGTGCATCACTGGTCCTTTTTACTTATTCTTTATTTGCTTATGTACTTATTCAATTTTGATCTCTTGAGTTCCTTTCCCTGGGTAAGCACCACCACACAAGACTTTTCCCATTGAATTCATCATGCCAGTCTGACTTCCTAGAGATAAAGCATAAGAAAAGACAATTTGAAAGTAGAGCTTCTCTAATGAAAAGCTTCTCAGTGATGCTGATAAAAAGAAGAAAGTGAGGTGTTGACCAGATGACAGCTGTTATGGAAATATGTTTGGGAGGGGCTCCCCATAAAAATGATAGTACCCTTTTAGGAGGGCGCCCCACCCATCAGCTTTTTCCAGCCATGTGAAATAGTCACAGCCTGAGCCCAGGATAGTAGAGCCAAGAAGCCTGGCTCTGCAATCTTGACTCCAAATCCTCTTCCCCATGTGGTCTTGTGTAAATAGTTCAGCCCTCTGAACTTCTTTTTCCCCATATATAAACTGCAGATTACACTACCTGTCTGACTCTTGGCAGGATTCAGCAGTTAACATTCCTAAGGGCCTCCTGATATGGAAAACACAGAATAAATGTAGGTGTTAATCTTGAGAAGTGCCTTCTACATGAACAGCTGGAGAATGAATTTAAATGTTACATTTTTTCTGTTGTAGTTCATTAACTGCAGAAGTAAGAACTGGGCTTTTTGCTGCCAGAACCCCCTTAAGAAAAATTAGCATCATTAATATAAATAAAATGGAAGAATTCTAGGTAGAGATAGAGACAGCCGAGTTTCATTTCAACAGCAATGTGAAAGAGCTGTAGACAGCTGAGGTTCTCAGATCCGTGTAGTACCCAGTAGACTGGTATTGTCTTCCAACATCAGGGCACAGGTTGTGATTAAAATACCAGTTCTGATTCCTCCTGTTCCACCAGCAGGTCCCCCCTGACACCCTTTGGAAACAGTCTGTCCTCCTGGCCTTTGGCTTCCGCCCTCCTGCCTTCTCAGGATTCCTGGCTTGCCACTCCTCCCTCCCTCAAATCCAGCCAATGCCCTTCCTCTCCTTTCCCCTGTTTTGCCAAAAGGTATCAGAGTTGCCCCTCCTCACTGCCCCCTTCTCTCTCCAGCTAACACCAGTCTCCTCTTCTTGATACTCCAATGGAGCAGCATTGTCTAGCACTTTTGAGGACCCATTCAAATCCTACATCCTCCTGTCTCATCATCAGCATTTGGTATGACTGATCACCCCCGGGGCAGACACCCCTGTACCTTCAGTTTCTGAGGCCATGCACTCCAAGTTGACCTGCCTCTTCCAAATGCCGTCTTGCATGCAGACTCTTCTGACCACCTTGTGGGAGATTTCCTTGGCACGGGAGCTGGCATGTTAATGGTTCCAAAGATGCCACCCCCTGCCTTTACCCAGAGGAAGGATGGCAGGAGGAGACCTGACAGGAATTTTCCCTGATTTATAGGGAAAATGGCAGAACAGAAAGCCTGTTCCTGGAGCAGAGCTCTAGCCGGGCCCAGTGGAGGCTAGCTTCAGTCATTCTAGAATCCCTATCTCTGCCACATACAGGGGGCTCTAGAAAGGGCTTCATCAGCGGGCCTGGTGGTGCACACCTGTAATCCCAGCGGCTCAGGAGGCTGAGGCAGGAGGATGGTGAGTTCAAAGCCAGTCTCAGAAACGGCAAGGCACTAAGTAACTCAGTGAGACCCTGCTCTAAATAAACTACAAAATAGAGCTGAGGATGTGGCTTAGTGGTTGAGTGCCCCTGAGTTCGATCCTCCCCAGTGCCAAAAAAAGGAGGGAGAGAGACTTCATCAGTCATGGCTGACTTCATATAAAGCTTGTGTTTGTAATTCTTTATTTCCTTTATTATTTCTTTTTTTTCAGCACGTAATCTCTAATCATTTTGTAGCCATGATTATTTTTGCTTTTCTGTACTCTTATCATTTGTTGACTATAGTCCTGTCATCCAATCCCCAGCAGTCTCTTCCCATCCATCTCTACCTGCCCATCTTCCTATCTCCCCAGCCAGCTCTGCTTGTTATTTGGGACACTCTGTGGGCCCTTTCCATCTGGAAATGTATATTATTCTATTCTGGTAAATTGTCTTGATGTATTTCAAAATCATTATTTTTTTCACTCTTATTTTTTCTCTGTTCTCTCTTTCTGTAAATCCTATTGTACTTTATTACACTCTTTTAGCTGATTATTTTGTCTTTTACCTTCATGTTTCCAAATAAATCGTGATTTTTTTACTGTTTATTTACCTTCTAGACATTATCTGTTGGCTTCCTCTTATTCAAAATGAGGGCTTTATTTTCTTTTTCTACCCACCCCTCTATTCTCTTACTACTCTATTGTTATATTTTAATTTTTGATCAGCTCAGTATTCAGCCTTACATTTTCATGACTGATGAATGGTATTCATTCCATTAAACCATAATTATTTTTGCTTCTCTGTACTCTTATCATTTGTTGACTATAGTCCTATTAAATGCATTCTTTCTTTCTCCTTTTACTTAGTTTTCTATGTATTTTATCACTAACTTTACCCTAAACTTTGCCCCAGCTGTCTAAATTGCTTCTCAAGGTTTTCAGATCCCACCCTCCCACCCCACCCCTTGAGGTTAGTGAAGCAGTCATGTCTTCCTAAAGCAGTCTCTCTACAAGCTTCTGGCCTGATTTATGCTGGGTGAGTAGGAGGGTCATCATCCAGAGTCTTTCTTCATACTCATCTGGAGGATTCTTTCTGCCAGTCTCCTGAGTTAAAGCCCGTTTTCTGACACCTTTTGCAAAATTTTTTGTTTGATGGAGCAGAATATTTATTTATTTACTTACTTACTTATTTAGAGGCAAGGTTCTCCTATGTTGCTCAGGTTAGCCTTAAGCTCCTGGGCTCAAGAGATTCTTCTGCCTCAGCCTTCTGAGTAGTTGGGCTGCAGTGGCATGCTGTATGGGTGAAGGAAAATCTTAGTTCATTTCCTGAGAAGGATATGTAGAAACAAATATTTTGTAGCCAAGCATATTTGAAAATATCTTTAGTCTGTCTTCAAAATTAATATTGTAGCCAATACATCTTTCTAGACTGGAAATAATTTTCCTTCAGAATTTTGAAGGCTTGGGCTGGTGATTGATATAGCTCAATGGTAGATCACTTGCCTAGCATGCACAAGACTCTGGGTTCAATTGTAGTCACACACACACAGAGACACACACAAAAGTGCAAGGAATTTTGAAGATTTACAATGTTATGTCAGAAACCACGAGCTATTTTGTGTTGTGTTTGTTCTCTCTGGAAAGTTGCTTTGGCCTTCCTTTGGTCCTAGTCATCTGAAACTTCATGTAAGGTAGATGCAGTAGTTTGGATAAGTGTCCCCAAAACACCCATATTGAAAAGGCTTGGTCACCAGCCTGTGGTGCTATTGGTGGAAGGTGTGAAAATTTAATGAGGTGTGGCCTAGTGGGAGAAAATTAAGTCACTGGAGGCATGCCCTTGAGGGGGATATCGGGCCCCTTGCTCTCTCTTTGCTTCCCAGCCAGCAGTGGAAGAGCCACTGCTTCCCAGCAGCCTCTTCTGCTATAAGGTCCAAAGCAACAGGGTCAAGTGACCATTGACAGAAACTGTGACTCAAAATAAACCTTTCCTCCATGTATGTTTATTTGCCCAGGTATTTTTTATAGCAATGGAAAGCTGAGTAACAAAATGGATTTAGACCCATCCATTATATAAAGTACCCTTTTAGTCAAGAAATGAATTTGTTTCTACTCTGATAATTTTCCTGATTTATTTTAAGATAATTATTTGCTCCTTTGTGTGTGTGTATGTGTGTGTATATGGTGCTGGGGATTGAACCCAGGGCCTTGTGCGTGCGAGGCAAGGCAAGCACTCTACTAACTGAGCTACATCCCAAGCCCTCTGCTCCATTTTTTAATGTACTTTTTTTTTGGAAATCTGGTGTACTGATCTCCTGAGCAGTCTTCTTATTTTATCATCTTCCTTCTAGTTTTTTGTTTGTTTGTTTGTTGTGTTTTGTTTTCATGCCTACATCTTTTTGCTCAACTTTCTGGTACATTTCCTCAATGCAGTCTTGAAATCATCTTTTAGCTAGGTACATTGGTACACACCCGTAATCCCAGCTACTCAGGAGGCTGAGGCAGGAGAATCTCTTGAGTCCAAGGGTTCAGGACTAGCCTGGGCAATGAGTAAGACTCTATCCCAAAATAATAATAATAATAAATCTTCTCTTAAGTTTTGAGCCTGTTTTACTTTTTCCATTTTTAAAATCTTTTGATTTTTCAAATTGTCCTTTTTTAATATAGTACCCAGTTGTTTTTTCTTTGGTATCATTTCTTAGCTCTGTATCTAAGGATATTAAAGGTGGTATATGTGAACATTTTGTTTTTAAAATTCTCTTGGCTCATTCTGTTTCAAGTTGCTTTTTTTTCCTGTTTGTTCTGATCTTGACCTTTTATGTAAGTGATTTTCCTCACATATCTTTCTGATAATTCTTGGGTTTTGGTTCTATTTAAAAGTGGGGGCCTACAGAGCAAAAGTGGGAGTTTTGAGAGCAGAGTTGGAGCTTAACTATAGTTGGCTGTATCACTATGGGCTGACCTGACAAGGCCATTTAGCTGGAAAATCTCTGATGCACAAAGGAGACTCCTCAGTCTCATCACTGGGAGAAAATAGGATCGACTGCCCATGCAGTAGGCGCAGGGCAGAGCAGAGGTCCCCAAGTTCATCATGCGTACATTTGGTTTTCAGCATCTTGATTCACCCTTCACTGGGCCTGTGACCTTCAGTCCAGTGACCTTCTACCCCAGGCTGGGTGGGGCAATTGACAAATGCTGAGGAATGGGGAGGGGATGAGGCACCAACCTGCTTCCCAGGCAGAAAGTAATCAACCCACACTTCTGTGTGGTGGAGGCTTCACCAAGTGTAAATTCAGTTCATTCTCAGCTCTCTGACTAGGGCTTCTGATAAATTCTAACACTGTTCCATCTGCCTTCCAGGTTCCAGAATTTGCTCCCTCTCACCTCTTTCCTGTTGTTTAAGCCCTCATGAATTTACTCCATTTTTGAAAGGGGCCTGGAGAAGAAGCAGAAGTGTTGCAAACCACCCATCTCTTCAGAAGCCAATAAGTCTTCCTGGACTGCGACTGCTTTCTGTCATTTACCGAACTCTAGCCATTGCAGCCTCCAAACCTTCAGAGAACAGCCTTTCTTGAAAATAATTCCTGAGGGCTTTTATGATATTCCAGTCATTCTGAGCAATGTATTGCTCCCTCCCATGCAGGTCCAACTTACCTGACTGATTTTGCCTTTTTTATTCCTTTAAGGACCCACAGTTGAGTAGATTTTAATGGGAACTCATCTTGCCTATTGGGCATGATTCTGTTATTCTGCATTATGTTCTGCTGCTATTTAATGCTTATTAGGAGCCAGTGTTTCTTTTAAAAGTTGAATTATACAGAATCTCTTCCTGGTAAATTGCTGATCCAAATTAGTGGGTAGTAATTTGGATTAATTAGCTCAGTCCTCTTCTCCATGAAAAGCCACTGTCATTTCATTGACACTGCAGCTCTTCTTTGAGTTATAACATTACTTGTTGGGACAAGTTTGCTGTTACCTTTTGCTTGTTAATACAAGTGTTTCATGTATTGTTATAACTGAATGGCTTTTTGGCCCTTCGCCCAAACTTTTGCTTACTGCCCTCATGCAGACCTGGTGCAAATTAAAGAGTGGTTTTTGCCAACCCAGTTCTGCTTTGAGCCATTTCCTAGTTCCATTTAATTATTCAGTGTAGCTATATGAATTGTTGAAGACAACAGCCTCTAAGTGCCCTTAGAGACTGTTTTGACTGTAGACAAGTGTTTGCAAGATGGAAGCCCAACAGACAGTGATTAGATGGCAAAAAAAAAAAAAGGGTTTACTGGGAGCTCTGACCTCTAGGTGCCAACAGTAAACCCAAATCTGACTTTCAGGTTGTATTTAGTAAGCCCTTAAAAGGGAGTATGTCCTGCCTTCAGCCTTTCTTGCCAAATCCCAATGTTTACAAATGTATTACAAATCCCAAATGTTTTTTTGTGACTAGCAAAGTAATCGAAGAGGATCAGTAGCAGACACTAAAAATCAAGTGGTCCAGCTATTCAGCCTATTTTTTTGTGGGGTTTTTTTTTTTTTTTGGTACCAGCGATTGAACTCAGGGGTACTTGACCACTGAGCCACATCCCAAGCCCTTTTTTCTGTCTTATTTAGAGCCAGGGTCTCATTGAGTTGCTTAGCACCTCGCTGTTGCTGAGGCTGGCCTTGAACTCGTGATTCTCCTGTCTCAGCCTCCCAAAATGCTGGGATTACAGGCGTGTGCTACTGCACTCGGCTTATTCAACCTATTGATAAAAACAGGAATTAAATGCTTTCCCTTAGTCCAAGGTGAGGAGGTACCATTAACCTCATCAGCTAACAGAGGAGGGCAACTCTGACCTATAGGCCAAAGCCCTGCTGAGGCCTGTTTGCTACTATCCTTGAGGTAAGGATGGGTTTTACAGTTTTAAAGGGTGGCTCTATGGAAAATTAAGGTGAAAAAGAGAAGGAGGAGAGAGGGAAAGGAAGCAAAAGAAGAATACATAACAGAGATTTATGTGATCCATGCTGCCTATCTTTGTATGAACAAGTTTGCAGATCTATGGTCGAAAGACCCCACTGCCTTGGCCTCATTCCTTTTCTAACCCACCTGCTCATTCTCAAATCAGGGAAATTGCTCCAAGTCTTTACTATGGCTTTATCAATTCAAATATGTGTGTGTGTGTTTGTGCAATTTCAGAAAAAAATAAAAATAGAAATAGAATTGAACCACCAGTTCTCAAGTTTCCTGACATCTAAGATTATTTACTAATACAAAGGACCTTTTGGAATATGTACATGTACATAGGTCGGCATAGACTAAATCCCTAGTCACACATGGAAAAAAATAGAAAATTATGAACAGTGTTGCATTAGCCCTTTGGCTTAGATGGAGCTACTGTCATGAAAATAACTGCTGAACTGTGTCTCTTTGTAAAGTATGAAATGTAGACAAAAATGAAGTTAATTCCTGCCTATGAAATACAAATATCCTTTCATTTACTGACAACCTAACCAAAGAAAAGTTCTCAATTAACTGATTAGCTTTAGATTAAGGTACATTTTTTTAAAAAATCATGATTTAACCAGTTATCCTCCGTTGGTCTTTATTCATAAGAAATTAGGAGGGTTATCATTACTCTAGGTTATTGCATTATAAAATATTTTCAATCTCTATACTCCAGAATATCTACATCCCATTTCCAGGTGAATGTCCCAATAATTTAGCTCTGATCCTATCATTCCCTTGTTTTGTAACTCTCAGCTCTATATAAATTGTCAGATTGATCTATTCAACATTAACAAGTTAAACCAAATAAGTATATTATCAAACACTCCCTTTTGTGTTAATCAATATGAAAGTCATTGGAAGATGACGAGTTGTATAGTTTATATTGTTCAACATATTGTGGTATAATTCTCTCACTGTATAGGATATTTTTCATATTTGCCTTGATTCTTTTGACAGAGTTGGTACATTGGTAAACTGAATATTCCTCCAATAGTCAAGTATTTCCCTTTGCTATCAATAGGTGAGTTGACAGCATATTCAGATGATCGATCAAAAAGAATGTTTGTGCCTGGCACAGTGGTGCACACCTGTAATCCCAGTGACTCAGGAGGCTAAGGCAGGAGGATGGCAAGTTCAAGGCCAGCCTGTACAACTGTACAAGACTCTGTCTCAAAATTTTTAAAAAAAAGGATTGGGAGTGTCATTCAGTGTTAGAGTGCCAGTGCGTTCAAGCTCCAGCATCATACAAAAATAATAAAGCTTGTGAGACCAGTTTGTGTCTCCAATACACAACCTATTTTAAAATTTAACCCTCTTTTAGTATATTAAATGGTACCTGGGACTTGCATAATCAAGTAACTAACTTAATGCTCTTTGATCCCCCTGTGACTGATCTAGGGAACACACAGATTTGTGCTATATTCACAGAATTCATCTCCAGCTGATAAATCAAACTCATTCTAAGGATGAGTACTGACATCAAACATATCATACTTTTACATCTTTCCTTGCCAAAAAAAAGTTCATTTTTAAACATAAACAACTATATTCTGTTTTGGGAATGACTGATTGTAGAAATCCATAGTCAACATTAAGCCAATAGCATTGTTTATTTAAAAAAATGAGAAAATAAAACAGAAAAGTAGATTTCAGTGAGAAGCTGGTCTTGAAGCATGTGAGTGTGTCCTGGGAAAATGTGCACTTGAGGAATTGTGATGGATCAGTACTGTTGTCAACTGTGGGTGTTTAGAGAAGGAAACCGGACTCCAAATAATATGCCAGCCAAGTCAGCGGAGCATGTTGTAGGGAGATGCTGATGCACCCTGTCTTAGCAGGAAACAAACAATTAGTTGTGTACTTTTTAGAGGTTTAATCATCTGAGATTTATTAACAAGGTCCATTGCTGACTGAGAAGGGCAGATGCACTTGTACATAATACAGAAATGAACTGAGTCATCATTTAGGATATGGAACCTATCCCCAAATGGAATGCATTAACTGACACTAAATATCCCAAAAAGTACAAGAGGAAGGGAAAAATAAAGGGAGGGGGACAAAAGACATTAAGCCAATATAACTGCCTTTATCAAGAGTGGTCTGGAAAAGAGCAAAATGTTTGAAACCTCTGAAGGTTAACAAGTTCCTTTTATTAACTAATCTGTTCATTTCTATAGCCTCACTTCTGAATTTAACACATTTTTTTTAAAAAGGGGGAAAATTTCCCTTCAAAGTAGACCTAGAAAAGCTTTGAAAAGCACTGTTGCTGTAATGACAGGGTCAGGCGGGCCTGTCCTCCTGCAGTTAATGAGCTTGTCCCCTCCTGCAGGGAGAAAGCAGCCATCCCAAAGGTCTGCAGTGTAGCCAGATGCACCACCCAAGCAATTAGTCGCTGATTAAGTATTTATCTTCTTTACAGGTGGGAAGGAAAGAATGAAAATGAAGTGGGCAGATGTAAAGAGACGGGCAAAGTTCACGTGACTGTGGATCTCAAATACTATAGACCAACTGAAGTGGTAAGGTCTCCCTCATCGCCCAGTGTGTGGCTACAGTTGGCCACTAACTGGGAAAATGCTCTCATGGAATGCCTTCTGCCAGTTTTCAAAGCTGTCTATGCGCCTCTCTGGCATCCTTCAGCGGGCATTTCTCAAACCAGAACATGGTGAATTAAATTTGTGATACCATTCTCACCACAAAATCTATTGCTCTATTAAGGAAAACAAGAGTAAAACACACCCAAGGAAATAGTTGCTCTCAGAAATGAAGGCTGATAGCATGGGTACATCTCATCACGTTAGTCTATTCTGATGGCTAATCTCCAACACTAACTTTGTAAGTCAGGTGCCCTGTACCTTCAGGGTCTGTGGGATCCGGAGGATCACCAGATGCTCCAAATGAGCCTGCGCACCCTTGTACATGGGCACACGCACACTCACATGCATGTATACCCATACGAGACATGCTCATGGGCACACCTAAGTAATAAATAGTCTCCCATACACTAAAGACTCATCTCAAGTACCACCCTATATAGCCTTTTCTGACCAATACTCTACTACCACCATAATTTCTCCCAATATCTACATTGTATATTGTGCATGATTCTATTATAGTACCTATTATAATCACTTGTTTTCATGTCTTTCTTCCTTCACCAAACTCTGAATTCCTTGAGGATAGGGACTTTAAAAAACGAGTATAACAAGGTAGGTGTTTAATAAATGGATGGATAAATTTCTAAGTACAGAAGTTCCTGTATTAAGAAATAATCCATAGATCATTAGTATCAATAGTATATATTGTTAGTGCTTAATATCTTCTTTTCCTAAATTTATGAAAACACATAGCTTGGTGTTGTTACTTTAATGTGGTCCATTCTCACCATGGTGACAAAACTCAAGGTCTTAAATATAATAGAAAAATACAAAGATAACAGGAAGCCGCATCTTCAGACTGCGGCATTCTGATGTGATGGTTACAAAATGAAGTACACATTAACTGTGAACCCCTTTCCCTGTTTTGAACCAATTTTCTTTCTGGTTATATAGCCTTTTAGAGATTAAGAAATTGCCAGTGAAAAGAGAAATTGGATATGAATATGTAGTCATTAAATACACAAAATGTGTTGTTCAAATAGAAGAAAAAGCTGTAGTTCGTGCTCTGGTACACACAGGAGGGGAGAAAAAGCAAAGGAAGCAGCCAGTGCTTGGGAGAGGCAGGGCTGTGCAGTCCTGCATTGTCCTAGCACAGGGCGTGGCTCAGGCTTTGACACAGCCAACAATTGTTCCTGGTGCTAATGGTGAGTGGGTGTACCCAGAGAGGATGTGCCCTCTCCCTGGAGGAGGAAGATACCAGCCACACTACTGCTGACACAGCACGGACTGCCTGTCTAAAGCCCCTAGCCACACTGCTGTTTGTTTCCCCTGTCTTCACGAGGTGCCACAAGGGCATCATTTTTCTGAAACATTGCACAGATATCATATACGTGCAAATTCGTTTCCCTGCTCACAAACAAAAATGGTCATCTCAGAGTGGAAAATTAATGAAGCCAATAGAAAACAAGTGCTTACAACAGCTCAAATGTGGCCCTTTTTCTCACTTGACCCCAAAATAGTTTCAAAAGCTAGGAAGTCATTAAGAATGGCTTGTCTGTCATTCTCACTCAGGCAAGGTGTGGGATTGATAAGGACACTGAACAAAAGAATTTGCTGAACAGGAAAGGGACCCTAAGACTAACAAGGCTTGTTCTTGAATCCCAAAGGACCCTCTTTCCTGCTGCAACACTGTGCCCCTCCCCCGTTTCTTTTGTTCGTTCAAGCGCTATCATCATACCTGTTCTGCAACTCTGTTGACACTAGCATTGTTTGAACACAAGAGTGGTGTCTGATTTCATATGCCTGCTTTTTTTTTAACCCATCTAGCTCTCTGAGATTCCCTTTCCCACCTGATTTTGGATCTTGAATTGTGTTTTATCTTTCTAAGCCACTAGGCTACATTAATTTCTTTCACTCCACTTCAACTTAATATTCCATTGGGTGTGCTTTTCTTATATAGTGATACTAAAATTTTAACCTCATTGCTCAGAATGAGATCCTTCAAAACTTGGATCAACATGATGGTCTTCTGTGGAGTTGCCTCTGGGATAACTGTTCTTCTAGTCAAAGGCATCTAGGACAGTCCGTCATGCACAGCCAGAAGTTTCTTTTCATTCTTCCTGAGATTCTATGAAAGTTTGTTCTCCTGATCAGTTTTGATCATCTGTCCCCCAAGGTCTTCAGCATGTACAGGCCCTCGAAGCTAAAAGCATGAACTAGGCCCAAGGGGTATGGTTCTTTGGTAGAGCACATTTCCAGTATGCTCAAGGCCCTGTGTTCTATCCCCAGACCAAAAAATAAAAATAATAATTAAGTTCATTAAGTTTAATAATTAAGTTTATTAAGCATAAACTCGGTCTTCTTACAGTCAAATGATTTCAGAATGACTGATAGAAAAAAGTACCAAGAAGAAAATTTGAAAACAATAAAACATGATGAGAACATCAGGTCTCAGAACACAAATATCCTAAAACAAAATTAATAGGAATTAGAGCTTTATGTCATTTTTTTTGAATAAGCTTCAGCCTAGTCTTAAGCAAGGCCTGTTGCTCAGCAAAGTCGGATACTTATCCAAAACAGGCCACCAGTGAGACCATGTAGAACATAGTTCTGCATGTACTGATAATTTCTTTTCTAATTGATTTAGCCACTGTTAACCCTTAAATCTTGCTCTTGTTCCAACATAAAAAATTTTTATTCTGGACCAAGGACTCTAGCATTCAACTAGAACTGAATAGAGCCCCATTTTATAGTGTTCAACCTATGAGCCTTTGGATTTCCTTTAGATGTTTTTGAGTTTTACTGTTGCTGATAGCTTAATCTTAGAAATTGGACTTTAAATTCCCATTGGCTCTGAATTCCAGTATTTGGTGATAGCAATATTAATACTTGAATTCTGTACCACCTAAGACTTGTGCCTTGGCCTGGGAGTGCCTTAGCATGCATGAGGCCCTGGATTTCATCCCAAGCATTGTAACACAAAATGAAAAGACTCCTTCCGTGTGTATGGTTATTTATACAGATTTATTTCAGAATACATTCATGACTGGAGTAGTAACATTGTGCTTAAATGTAGGCCCTGGAAACACCCCCGCCCCCTGCCACCAAAAACTATAGGTCCTTAATCCATGCTACCTGAATTCAAAACCTGTTTGTGCCTAGCTGTGTGATCTTAGGCAAGTTACTTAACTTCTCAATGCTCTGTTGCCTCATTGTTAAAAGTGGGGTTAATAATAAAACTTCTTTCAAAGAATTTCTGGAGATTTGACAGTCAATTATACAGTGTCTGGCACATAGTAAATACTAATATTGTTTCTGTTCTTGTTATTTATTTATTCACTCACTGAATATTTAATGAACACTGTGCTAGACTCTGGGAGTATGATTATGAACAAGACAAATGTGGCCCCTTCCCTTGTAGATGTAAAGGTGATATCAGTTCCTAGAGTCCAGAATCCTAGGAAACAGAGGACATCATTAGTGAGTTCAGGTTAACCAAAGGCTGATGGAGACTTCTAGCAAACATTAATATGTACTTGTTCTGTCTTGGTTCTCTTCCTTTTGGAATCTTTCTGAAGGTTCAGTAGCTATTCAGTGATATGGAAATATAAAAGTATGAGAAAATTGATACTGACCTATTATTTAGTTTAAAATAACCACAAAAAAATATCTTCTTTTTCTTTGAGAATTTTAACTTGGAAAATTCCCAAAGGAAGGATTAATTGAATATTCATCTTCATGTGCCAAATTTTTAACCACATTTATGGTTGGTTCACTAAAAAAGAAAAAAGAAGACCTTTTTCATTGAAATAAACAAAATCCTTTTTGTCTACAGAGCACTTGTCGGAATTGGGGTGATAAATACATTCACAGACCTAAATCTGTTATTTTCCACAAAATATATTTTGGTTTAAACTCTTCTAGGTGATATTTACTAACTTTTTTTTCATTGCTATACCATTTGTTTTTAAAATTCACTTTTCTCCCTGTTGTACTTCCAGTATTCCCAGTTGTGCTTGGTTTTTGTTTTATTTACCTAGAAACCTTCTATTTATTCCTAATCTTTATAAATATTAGCAAAAAAAAAATCATGGGTTAAAATCTAGAACTAGGAAAGCAGTAACTTCGAAGAAGCCTGGCAAGCAAGCTCAAGTGACCCCCTCCCCCAATGAAAACCTGTGGACTGTTTCTAATCAGATCACCATATGCTTGTCGAGTTGTGCCTCCCGCTGTCTCTCCCCACAAACTTTTCCTAATATTTTTCCGTAAACGATGTTAAGTTAAATGGCCTGTAATTGCTCGCTCTATCTCACAGTCCTGTTTGGAATAATGATATGTAACACTTTCCAGACCTCAGGAATCTGATCTGTCATCAGAGGACTTGTATAAATACCAGTTAGAGCTTCCCTCAGCAGTGTCTCTGTATTTGGGGGTGAAAATCCCTGGACGTGTTCACCAGGCTGGACTTTTGTCCTGAAACTTGTCCCCTTTTCCTCCCATAGCTGTTCTCACCACCGCCACTTGCCCTCCTGAAGCAGGAAATGAGATTCCCCACTCTATCTGCTGCAGCTCCCGGATAGAGGCATTCCGTCTCTCGGTCCTGATCCTTCTGACCTCGAAGGCTCTCATCCTCCCCTCCACTCCTGTTCTTCTTTGTTCCTTGCTCTGACTGGTGAGAGCCGGGGTCAGAGGATGCAGAGAGCAGATTAGGGCCAGCGCCACTCTTCCGGCACTCCTAGCCCTGTAAAAGAAGCTAGACTATTCGTTCTAGAAGCTAGACTTCTAATTTTAATATCCTGGCACCTTCTTCTTTCACAACCTTTAGACCACAGTGGTGTGGAATGCTGTCGGTAATGCCCGATCGTAATGCTTCCTCTTTTGTAATTATTCTCTAGACGTCTTACTACTTGTATTTTATAAATAGTTTATATCTCTAAATCACTGTTTATATATTTTAAGCCTCCCTCTTAGGCTCCTCGTACTAATCTTTATATCCTTCCTTAATCACATTGACCTTTCCTGCCCTTTTCCTTCCTTGGACTTAACTGAGAGAGCTTTAGATTTCAGTCTCTTCAGTTGCTTCTCAAATATTCTACTGTGTGTTCTCCATACTTCACAGGATCTCATACAGAACCCCCAGGGGCATTTGACATTCCTCCTGAAGCCTGTAATCCTTCTTCGGCTACTGTCCCCGCTCAAGAGTATTTCATACTTAATGAAATAGTAGTTGTGTGCTGATTATAATGTCCTCAGCTTCCTTTTTGTTTTTTGTTTTTTGTTTTTTTCTCTTGGAGGTTCTTTTCTTAAGGTCAGGTTTGGATGTGAATATTGTCATTAAAGACTCAAAAATCCATCTACATAACTAGGTACCTTCCCTTATGGAAAGATAGTTTTTATGTATATACTTAAGACTGTCCAGTATCCTTAATGTAGACACATTCTTTACTTGCACCAGTAGAGGTTTCCCTTAGAATTTTTACCTTTTTTTTTAAACCAAAAAGCTACCCTGGTACTGACCATCCTCATTTATAAGCACAATATAGATCTCTTGACATCTATAAAATATAATTCCAAAATCTTCTTGTCATCTCAGAATGTGTTTTAACATCCACAACTGCTTTTCGTAGGAAGAGCAATTACTAGTTGAGTTCAGCTTTTTTCATAGCTCGCTCTGATGTAGGTCGCTCACGGTATTGAATTACATATGAGTGATCCATTCCTGAATGTGATCACTGGTTCCATTTTTCTTTTCTTACTCACCAATACTTCAAAATTTTAAAAATCCCCATTTTAAAATTTTTAGTTTTTGTTTTGTTTTACAAAGCAGCAATGTTGTTCCTGTTCTAAGAAGTCATGTGTACTTTCTAAAATAACTGTAATCCAAAAATCTCTATTCATGGAGATTTCATAAAGAATACTGTCTGTGGCTTCCTTCCTTTACCCTATCCCACCTTTGATACCAGTAGTTAATTATTCTTTATCAAATTTGCTTTTTTTCTATCGCATTCTTCCCTTGGAAGCAATTGCTTTCCACACACCAAATATTCTAGTCCACTAAAATGCAGTGCAGGTATCTCTCCTTTGCGCTCTTCTCTTATCTCACCCCAGATGCCTCCTCTTGCCTCATTCCCCACACCCTTAGATCATGCCAGATTAGTTTCTTCATTCACTGTTACATCCACGAGCAAAGTTGAGAGTCCATCTGGCTATTTTGTCATAAACCTCCCAGGTGACATATCTGCAGCCGATGGTTTTCCTTCCTGAATTAGTAGCTCCAACAATGATACTTAATGTACTTGGCCACTAGTAAATACCTGGTTCCATGCAACAGTTGTTCAGGGATAGGAACTGTCCTTAATAGCAAAATTTAGACATTAAATAGTACTTGGATAAATCACTCATTTCCTGGATAAATCAGGTGTGCCTTGCTTCATGAAAACCTGGTCTGAGAATATTTAACTAAAAAACAAGCATGTGTACATACTAAAATATTCTCCAATTTTTAGTATTCTTTATAGGAATCCTTTAATTATGACATTCATCATGTACATTTAAAATTCCATTCTGAACCAGGAATGTGGAACACACTTGTGATCCCAGCTTATTTTTGTTATTGTTGTTGTTGTTGTTCTAACTAGTTATACTTGGCAGTAGAATGCATTTTGACACATTGTACACAAATAGAGCATAACTTCTCATTCCTCTTACTGTACATGCTGCTGAGTCACACCGGTAGTGTAATATTATTACCCTATAATATCTATAGGGTAATAATATCTGTCTCATTCTACTGTCCTTTGCATCCTCACCACCCCACCCCTCTCCTGACGCCCCTCTGCACAATCCAAAGTTCCTTCATTCTTTACTACCTGCTCCCAGCTATGGATCAGCAACCGCTTACCAGAAAAAACATTCGTTTTGGGGGGGTTTGGCTTATTTCACTTAGCATAATATTCTCTAGTTCTATCCATTCACCTGCAAATGCCATAATTTCATTCTTCTTTAAGGGTAATATTCCACTGTGGATATATACCATAGTTTCTTTATTTATTCATCTGTTGAAGAGCATCTAGATTGGTTCCACAGTTTAGCTACTGTAATTGAGCTGCTATGAACATTGATGTGGCTGTGTCACTATAGTATGCTGATTTTAAGTCCTTTGGGTATACACTGAGGAAGGGGATAGCTGGGTTAAATGGTGGTTCCATTCCCAGTTTTCTAAGGCATCTGCATACTGCTTTCCATAGTGGTTGTGTAATATGCTGTCCCACCAGCAATGTATGAGTATACCTTTTTACCCACATCCTCACTAACATTTATTATTGCTTGTATTTTTGATGATTGCCATTCTGACTGGAGTGAGACAAAATCTTAGAGTAGTTTTGATTTGCATTTCTCTAATTACTAGAGAAGTTGAACGTTTTTTCATATATTTGTTGATCAATTGTATATCTTCTTCTGAGAAGTGTCTGTTCAGTTCCTTAGCCCATTAATTTATTGGATTATTTGCTTTTTTGGTGTAAGTCTTTTGATTCTTTATGTATCTTGGAGATTAGTGCTGTAACTGATGTGCCTGTAGTAAAGATGTTCTCCCACTCTGTGGGCTCTCTCTTTACATCATTGATTGTTCCCTTTGCTGAGAATAAGCTTTTTAGTTTGAATCTATCTCATTTATTGATTCTTTTTTTTAAAATATTGATTTATTTTTTTAGTTGTAGGTGGACAGAATATCTTTACTTTATTTTTATATGGTGCTGAAGATCGAACCCAGTGCCTCACGCATGCTAGGCGAGTACACTACCACTGCGCCACATCCTAGCCCCTCATTTATTGATTCTTGATTTTATTTCTTGCAACTTAGGAGTCTGGTTAAGGAAGCCAGGACCTAATCCAACATGGTGAAGATTTGGGCCTACTTTTTCTTCTATTGGGTGCAGGGTCTCTGGTCTAATTCCTAGGTCCCTGATCCACTTTAAGTTGAGTTTTGTGCATGGTGAGAGATAGTGGTTTAATTTCATCTTGCTGCATGTGGAATTCCAGTTTTCCTAGCACCATTTGTTGAAGAGGCTGTCTTATCACCAATGTATGTTTTTGGTGCCTTTGTCTAGTATGAGATAACTGTATTTATGTGGTGTTGTCTCTGTGTCCTCTGTTCTGTACCATTGGTCTACATGTCTATTTTGGTGCCAATACCATGCCATTTTTGTTACTGTAGCTCTGTACTATAGTTTAAGGTCTGGTATTGTGATGCCTCCTGCTTCAGTCTTCTTGCTAAGGATAGCTTTGGCTATTCTGAGTCTCTTATTTTCCCAAATCAATGTCATGATTGCTTTTTCTATTTCTATGAGGAATGTTGTTGGGCTTTTAATTGGAATTGCATTAAATCTGTATAACATTTTTGGTAGTATGTCCATTTTGACAATATTAATTCTTCCTATCCAAGAACATGGCCGATCTTCCCATCTTCTAAGGTCTTCTTTAATGTCTGTCTTCAGTGTCCTGTAGTTTTCATCATAGAGGCCTTGCACTGCTTTTGTTAGATTGATTCCTAAGTATTTTTAGGGGGAGGCTATTGTGAATGGAGTAATTTTCCTAATTGCTTTTTCTGAGGGCTCATCACTGATGGATAGAAATGCATTTGATTTATGGGTGTTGATTTTATATCCTGCTACTTGGCTAAATTCATTTATTAGTTCTAGAAGTTTTCTGGTGGAGTTTTTTGGATCCTCTTAGTATGTCATTGGCAAATAGTAATCCTTTTGAGTTTTTTTTCCTGTTCGTATCCCTTTAATTTCTTTCGTATCCCTTTAATTTCTTTCACCTATCTAATTGCTCTGGCTAAAGTTTCAAGGACTATGTTGAATAGGAGTGGTGAAAGAGGGCATCCCTGTTTTAGAGGGAATAGTTTCAATTTTTCTTCATTTACAATGATGTTGGCCTTGGGCTTAGCATAGATAGCCTTTATAATGTCAAGTTATGTTCCTACTATCCATAGTTGTTCTAGTGTTCTGAACATGAAAGAGTGTTGCATTTTATCAAATGTTTATTTCTGCATCTATTGAGGTGATTGTATGATTTTTATCTTTAAGTCTATTGATGTGATGAATTACATTTATTGATTTCCATATGTTGAACCAACCTTGCACCCCTTGGATGAACCCCACTTGATCATACACTATCTTTTTAACATTTTTTGTATGCAATTTGCCAGAATTTTATTGAGAATTTTTGGGTCAATGTTCATCAGGGATATTGGTCTGAAGTTTTCTTTCCATGATGTGTCTTTGTCTGGTTTTAATATCAGGGTGATACTAGCTTCATAGAATGAGTTTGGAAGGGTTCCCTCCTTTTCTATTTCATAAAATAATTTGATAATCTCAGCTTCTTGTACGCTGAGATGGGAGTATCACAAGTTTGAGGCCAGCCTCAGCAACTGATTATGACTCTATTGTACAAATAAAAAGGGCTTGGGATGTAGCTGAGTAGTAGAACACTTGCTTAGCATGCATAGGCCCTGGGTTCAATTCCCAGTACCACCAAAATAAATAAATAAAATATCATAATGACTTCCCTTCAGCTTCTCACACACATATCGATATATATAAATAAAATAGCATATGATTGAAGTCTTAAAGATTCAGATTAAAAAAGATGTTTATTGAATTCCTACAACCGTGTTGGTCCCAGCCCACGAAATATAAAAAGATGGATGAGATGAGCAACTCTCAGCCAAATGGAGGGGCAGCTGTAAAGCTCCAGCATAGGTGGAACAAGACTAACTGACACAAGGTGGAAGAGGCGAGAAAACCAGAGTACTGTTGAGGGGGCAACCACAGAATCAGGAATCAGAGTGGACAGCCACATGTGGGAGAAAATCCAGAACTGAGGGTGTCCCCAGGATCAAAGGCTGATCAGTGAAGGTTGGCAGGGAGGTGATGAGGGCTGAACCCTGATCAGAGATTGGGAAGAGGGCTGGGTTTGCAGAGGGAGATGTTGTTATACTCACACTGCCTTGAGGACATCCATACAGGAATATCAAGGAAGCAATTGGAGCTGAA
This sequence comes from Geosciurus inauris, assembly GCA_004024805.1. Taxonomy (NCBI): domain Eukaryota; kingdom Metazoa; phylum Chordata; class Mammalia; order Rodentia; family Sciuridae; genus Geosciurus; species Geosciurus inauris. The sequence goes on along the minus strand of PVHX01000779.1, from coordinate 42,570 downwards.
AGCCTGGCGTCGAGGAAACAGGTCAGGATCAGGGCCAGATGTGCAAGAGAGTAAGAGTTGAATCCTCAAGATAAATTCCCCCAAAGACCATCTCTGGGTAGGGAAAGAAGAACATGCACAGGGAGCTAGTCTCCAAGTTAGGCAAATCTGAATTTCAGGAGCCATGTCTGAGAAACACATTTTGAAAATGTGGGTTAAGATTTCGCAGAATCCACATACTAAGCTCTTGCATCCCAAAGTGATAGGACTAAATTGTCTCCCACCCTGGATAATTAGTCTCTACCTTCAGGCCCCTTTGGGATTTAAGGGCTGATACCAAAGGGTTTCCATTAACTGGCAGATGATTATCACATCTCATCCCAGGCAAAACTGAGGACCAGAGGCAAGCAGAGATCCAATTTTCAAATTGATATGTCCTAGAAGTCAGGTTGCAAAGCATTTAAAAATGTTTAAAGATGAAAGGGCTTATGTAAGCATAAGCTAATTTGTGCTGCATATTATCATTTTTATTACTGTCCTCATTATTAATTATCATCATATCATCATCATCATTTACTCCTGTGAACTCATTAGTTGTCAAGAGACATCTTTGAGCTCTTTCCCTCCTGAGGTTTTCTTTTGCTCCTTAGAATCACCAACCCTGTACTTCTTTATCCAGTGATAGAAATCATGGTTTTTGTGGAAGGTAGAGATGTGTTAAACTGATGATCCCATCTTCTCATATGTGCCTAGGGGTTGTGAGAGGCCTTGAAATCCAGCAAATTCTATGGCTACTCCTGAAACTTTAGTATCCCCAGCAGGCTGGAGTGCAACATCCAAGGAGAAGACATTTAGCCATCATCTGCTTTATTTTAATTTATTAATCAATTAACTTATTTATTTATACTGGGGATTGAACCCAGAAGTGCTTTACCACTGAATGACATCCTCTTCCCTTTTTGTTTTTTATTTTGAGTCAGGTTCTCATTCACTTGCGTAGGGCCTCACTAAATTGCTGAGTCTAGCCTCAAACTTGCAATCCTCCTACCTCAGCCTCCTGAGTTACTGAGATTACAGGCATGTACCACCATACCTAGCTCATCTGCTTTAGTATTTATCTGCCAACCACCCTTTTCACTATTCCCTTAGAAATCTTCCTATGATTAGACATCTGTCTGCTCTCTAAGAACCATTTCTGCATTATCCATGGCCACCTTTGTAAAGCTCAGCACCAAAGCCAGGATGCCCACTGTGAGACTGGGCACCTTGAAATCTCCCCTAGGCAAAGTCAAAGAAGCCGTGAGGACAGCCACTGATGCAGGATATCATCATATAGGCTGTGCCTACCTCTATCAGAATGAGAAGGAGGTGCAGAGGCCATCCAAGAGAAGACCCAAGAGTGGGTAGTAAAGCAGAAGGACCTCTTCCTTGTTAGCAAGTTGCAGTAAACCTTCCTTTTTTTTTATGCTCTTTTTGGCAGTGTTGGGGATTGAACTCAGTACCTCACACATGTTAGCCAAGTACTTTACCATTGAGCCACATCCCCAGCCCCATAGTAAACTTTCTTGGAGAGAAACTTCCTGAAGGAAGTCTGTAGGAAGACGTTTAGGATCTGAAACTAGGCGGTCTGAACATCTGTCTTATTCTTTGGCCACAGGGATTTCAGGGTGGGAAGGACTTATTCCCCAAAGACAATAAAGGCCATAGCCTTACCAGTAAATTAACATTCTTGGAAGCCGGGATATCATGGAGGAGCTGGTAGATGAGGGGTTGGTGAAAGCCCTTGCTGTCTTCAGCTTCAGCTACTTCCAGATTGAAAAGGCCTTGAATAATCCTGGCCTGAAACAGAAACCAGTGACTAATCAAGTCAAGTGTTACCCATACCCACCAGGATCCAGTGCTGCCCTTCCAAGGGCATCACCATTGTAGCCTACAGCCTCTGGATAGACAAGCCAGAGGAGCCTTCACTGCTGGAAGATCCCAAAATTACAGAGATGCCTGCAAATCACAGGCATATGCTTGTGCACATGTATGTGGGCACATTCACACACATGAACACTCACACTCACATCCCAGCCCAATTCCAGATCTAGAGGAATGTAGTAGTGATCTCTTAATCTGTAATATGAGCATGCATTGTAGAGAACTTTCAGGATTTCTGCTTCAAACTGAATTATGAGTCACACTTGACTTCAACAGAAATTGGAGGGCCTATGTTGTGGCCAACCAGTCAGTCTCATCTGGAGGAGTACCCTTTCTATGCCAAGTCCTAAAGCTGAATCTCCTGATGGGATTATCTGTTGGGTTCTCTTTCCTCACTGACATGGAACTTGCTCCCTCTGAGTCCTGTTTTAGCCAAGCTTACCTGAAATCATTCTGTCCCTGGCCTTGTTGTAAGCCACAATTTTGGCAAGATTTTATTTAAATGCACATTGTCCCAAGAAAGTATGATTCAGATAAGCAAATAGCAATTTTTTCCTCTTATTTTATCCAACCAAATGTTTGTTAAACAACAGGAACTCTGCTAACCATGAGTATGCGAAGATAAAAAGAATAAAAAATAATTATGGTAAAAAATAATCTTCCTACAAAAATCCATCTTTGGGTTTGTTGCATTAAGCCAGCTGGATATCACTTCTATAGCCTAAAATCTGTGTTGGTTTCCTATTGCTTATAACAAATTACCACAAACAAATTATCACAAACTTTAAACTTCAACACTTAAAACCACCCAGATGTATCATCTTGCAGTTCTTGAGGTTAGAAGTCTGAATTGGTTCCTCTGGGCTAAAGTTAAGGTGTTGACAGAGCTGTGTTCCTACTGGAGGCTCAAGGGACTGAAGGTTTTCTATTGGCAGAAACTATCAGATTAATCACTCTGAACCATTGTTGGGCCACAGTGTCTTCTGTTGTTCAGGAAAACTGTTATTAATCACTTTGAGGAGAGAAGAGACATGAAGACCCTGCTCATCGTCCATTGAAAGCTTCAGAATGTGCATACTCAAAAACACCACTGGCACGCACATTAACACAGACAGGCCATGCTGAAGTCTGAGGAGATAACAGCCAGAGGGATGATACCAACTTCCTAATGAAAGGGAGTTTTAGAGTAGATTGCAAAGGAACTTTGCTAAAGAAAAAGAGTTTGGGGGCATGCAGGGAGATGGATGGTATTCCCAGTTGAGCAGGAGGTACTGTGAGAATGAACCAGTGGCATGTACAGAGACTTAAGGCTGGTACTCTGCACAGGAATGCTGAGAAAGGTGGAGATGCCTTCTGCTCAGAGACGTGCAGTGCAAGCTCCTCTTCTCTGAACTGTGTCTATCCCTGCAGCCACTTGGCTGCTCTTCCCCTTTCATTTTTATCTTTTTTTCTTCCTATATTTTTACTTTTTTGTATTTTCTTTCCTTTATTTTTACTACCTTTTTCTTCCCTTCTCTTTTCTTGCTGCCATGAATCAAAACTAGCCATGTATCTTCCTTAAAATCCCTGTAGCCAGTCCTCTTTCCGAGATCACTAACCCATCTTCTGTTTGATTGTTTGTTGCAATGCAGGGGATCAAAGCCAGGGCCCTGCACATGCTACAGAAGTGCTGTGCCCCTGAGCTATATCCCAGCCTCTAACTTGTCTTTTGATACCTGCCATCTGACCCCCAATGCATCCAAATTTAGAAGGACATTCCATGAACAGTCCTTGCAAGAAGACCAAACTAAAGATGCTTTTTATTTCTTTTTGTTTGGTTGTTTTTTTGTGGTTTTTTTGTTTGTTTGTTTGTTTTATTCTACTTAGATATACATGAAGTAGAAGAAAAGGTATTGAGATTTAAATATTTCACATTAATAATGTAAAATTATTATTTTATAATAATGTAAAATATACATTAATTTAAATATGTCTGACTTCCTTACATTATTAATATAAATATATATTCTACTTAGGTATAAATGATAGAATGCATTTTGATTCATTGTACACAGATGGAGCACAACTTTTCATTTCTCTGGTTGTATGTGATGTAGAATCACAACCTTTTTGCAGTCATACATGAAGCTAGGGCTATGATGTCCATCTTATTCCACCATCTATACTGTCCCCATGCCCCCTCCTCCCTCCTACCTCTCTGCCACATTGTGGATCAGCATCCACTTATCAGAAAGAACATTTGGCATTTTTTGGGGGGGATTGGCTTACTTCGCTTGGCATGATATTCTCCAACTCCATTCATTTAGCTGCAAATGCCATAATTTTATTCTCTTTTATTGCTGAGTAATATTCCATTGTGTATATATACCACAGTTTATTTATCCATTCATCTGTTGAAGGGCATCTAGGTTGGTTCCACAGTTTAGCTATTGTGAATTGAGCTGCTGTAAACATTGAAGTGGCTGCATCACTGTAGTGTGCTGTTTTTAAGTCTTTGGAGTATAGACCAAGGAGTGGGATAGCTGGGTCAAATGGTGGTTCCATTCCAAGTTTTCTAAGGAATATCCATACTGCTTTCCAGATTGGTTATACCAATTTGCAGTCCCACCAGCAATATATGAGCGTGCCTTTTCCCCCACAACCTTGTCAACACTTATTGTTGTTTGTATTCTTGATAACTGCCATTCTGAATGGTGTGAGATGAAATTTTAGAGTAGTTTTGATTTGCATTTCTCAAATTGCTAAAGATTTTGAACATTTTTTCATATATTTATTGATTGATTGTATATCTTCTTCTCAGAAGTGTTTGTTCAGCTCCTTGGTCCATTTATTGATTGGGTTCTTTGTTTTTTTGGTGATAAGTTTTTTGAGTTCTTTATATATCCTGGAAGTTAGTGCACTATCAGATGTGCGTGTGGCAAAAATTTGTTCCCAGAATGTAGGTTCTCTGTCTACTTCATTGATTGTTTCTTTTGCTGAGAAGAAGCTTTTTAGTTTGAATCCATCCCATTTATTGATTCTTGATTTTACTTCTTGCACTACAGGAGTCTTGTTAAGGAAGTAAGGTCCTAATCTGACATGATAAAGATTTGGGCCTACTTTTTCTTCTATTAGGCATTGGGTCTCTGGTCTAATTCCCAGGTCCTTAACCCACTTTGTTTTTATTTCTTTTACATATTCTTCAGCTTCCTAATGAAATGTTTCCTTATCTTACAGGAATTTTGTTGAGAATGAAATGAATTCTATGTGAAAGTGTTTCTCAGTGGTATTGGAAAGACACTATGTATTTTAAGTTCAGGTGTTTCCCTTAGTTTTCAAAAAAAGGGTAGCAGAGAAAGTGTGTGTGGAGATATTACCTAAAACCAGTTGTTTGAACTTTGGAAAATATGCCAAGTTATTTCTAAGGCAAGTTAATCAGATATATTTGTTTCTGCATCAACTTTAGTTTTGAAAGATTAGAAAATACTATATTCTATTACTGAAATTTTGCTATTTAATAGAAAATATAGTGATAATTTGAATATGTCTGACTTCCTTACATTATTAATGTAAAATGTTTAAATCTCAATACCTTTTCTTCTCCACTTTTAGACTTTTGTAAATCTTCTTCAAGCTCCTAACCTTTACTTCTGTTTTTCCCACATGAACATAGCAGTGAGTGTTTTCCTACTGATCTCAGTGGACATGTTGAATAAAGGAATGATTAGTTTAAAGGGCTTGCACAAACATCAGCCCCTCAGTGAAGCCTACTCCTGCTCCCCTTGGCAGAAGCACTGCGCTCTTTGAAGTACTTGCCCCATTATGTTGTGATATCTCATTCCCACCTGGAGCTTAAGGGTGAGAATGACATGTGATGACTTTAGGTAGAACCTGGCACAGATAGTGTGGGATGAATGAATGAGCATGTGTACACATCACCAAAGAATCATTCTCATGGTTTCCACCCAGCTCTAGTAACCAAAACTACTCAACCCAGTGTATTAAGCTGTAATTAAATCCTAAGCAGCAGAAATTTTAAAAATAATAGTTTTCCTCTTTTTCTTTCTGCTTGATATTCTATGGCAAGATGAATGTTAAAGTTTATTCATAGCTTACTTGTGTACCTCTGACCCTTAAAAATTCTCAATCTATTTCTATTCCCTTTTCTCTACATCCCCTACCATTAGTTCTTTCATTTTATACCCCTGTCTTATCTCTTTGTAATTTTGCTCATGTTCCCTTCCTTTTTTCTTCATCTTTTCTTAAACTATTGTTTCCCCTCTTCTGTCCATACAACTTTCTTTTTCATCTATCCCAATCATTTTACACAAGCTTAATGCACCAGAGCTGATTCCTGGTTTCTCTTTATGGGAAGATCTAGTATTGGTGATATTGCAGCCAGTTGTTCCCTTCAGACCCACCAGAGCAAGTTTCCTATAACGTCCACACCATGCTCTGTAGGCACTGTGAACAATCCGATGGTATCTTTGAAGTCTTGGGGGCTGTACCAATAACACTGCATATATGGAAAGCATCCTAGGTTGCTTCTGTCTAAAGAAAGTCCACCTGCCATATGGAGGCTTCTCCAGTTCTGAACCTTGAATAAGTCTATGGGCAGCTACCATTGTTCTTATGCCCAAAGACTATATTTGTGGAACTGAGGGTCATGTGGTATTAGAGACCCTTATTCATGTCTTAGGCCTTGTCTATACATGCCTCTGCTACTCTGTCTCTGAAACTTTTTGAATAAAAATATGAGAAGTAAGTATCAATCAGCAAATGGCTATTATGGCTAATATTTTTACTGTGGAGCCAAAGTCTATCAGAAACCTAATGGCATGTTATCATTTCCTTTCCTCACTTAGAGTCTTCAATGTTTCCTTCTTTAAAAAATGCAAAGAATTTCAGTATATGGTTGTGTAAGATAAGCGATAATTATTTAGAACTTTTTCTAATTTCTGAAACAAATGTTAGGCTTACAGAGATTTTTCTAGTAAGACTTGCTATAGAATTCCTCTGTCCACCCATTTTGGTGAAAAATTCAGTCAAATGCACTGGAATAAGCTTTTAATATGCTTTCTAAAACAAGTGCCTAAACTATCGTTTTCTTTAATATTAGATTTCCCACAGGAAGAGGAATGGCCTGATTGAGTATGGTTCTCTTGCTTAAAATGTTAACTTATAATGAAGACATGAAGAAATAAGAGCTCCATCTATGGATCAGATGAATGTGGCAAGGGGAGACAGAATCTGGATCAAAACAGTCGTTGATTTTCCTTTGAGTTTCCAGTGTTTTGTGCTGCCAAATTGAGAGAGAGAGAAGCCATTTTCAGAGATATGCCCACCTGTATATAAAATGTAGCATACACATGTGAGTGTAGGGGGGGTAGGAATTCTACTGGTCCAGACCTGTTTTTCTATTGGTGAGATGAATTATCTTCATGCATCAGCACCTCCCACTTGTCCTAAAGGTGGGATGGCTGTTGATGCCAGTGCCATTGTCTCCTCTTTCAGCTGGCAAGGAGGGCAGTGGGAGGCAGCCACAGGGAGGAGACGCTGAACAAACAGCCCGAGCACCGGATCTCAGAGTGGGCGGGTGGTGGGTGCTGGGAGCGGCCAGGGCTTGTGCCCAGTCGTCACATGTGGTGCTGAGCAACCACCAAGTGATCCCAGAAAGGAGGTGAAAAGATAACACGCTGGAGTCCACTAGAGAACTAGGACATGCCATCCCATGGGAGAACGGTGGCTAAGGCAATGGCTTTAATTGTGGTTTTATTTAACGTATTTATGAAAAAGCTACTGTTTACTCCCTGTTATTCAGTTTTATCTAGAAAAACATAAAACAGAGTTAGTTGCTTGTCCATTGAGAGTAACCACCATGGGTCCACCAGGGTTCTTCTGACTTATCAGTCTCAAATCAGTGACTGGGTTCTATGGAGTCCACGTGTACAGAATTATCACTTTTGGAAAACATAGAATGATGACCTTGGCTTTGTAGCTTTCTACAGCAGAAACAGCTTTATAGTCTGCTCACATCACTGTTCATTAATGGACATGTAACATGTCTTCAGCTCTACCCCAAATTAATAATATTGATAGTGTTCTATTACAGACTTTTGTTGAAATCCAAACTTGCCACTTACTAGAAAAATTTTCTTTTTCTGCCTTTGTCATGGTGGCTTTTTTTTTTTTTTTTAAGAATTTGATTTTTTTCCTTATTTTCCTCTCTCCATCTTTATAATTTGTTCAGGCAGTTGAACTTTATTTCTGAAACCCTCATTCTTTGTGGTCAACACCAGAGACTTCAAAGTAAAGCATGTATTTGTTTTAAACCATGAGTCAATGATAACTCACAATTTCTTCTGCATCTACTCTCTAGATGAGTGACATTGTACACCCCAACTTTAGCTAGAGGGGATATGTTAGGAATGTGGTTTTTGCATCTACAATTATTTGTGTAAGCCATTGCAATAATATTAGTTTATTCATTTGAAGGAAATAAGGGAAAACACTTTGGTCAGAATAATTAGGGGTTAAAATAGAAGGCAGCATTTGAGAGTTCCACATTTAGTTATCTACATCTCAACTTTATACATCATCTCAGTTTCTCCATCATCTAAATGAAGGATGATTATGCTAAACTTCACAAAAGTAGTGGGAGGTTAAATTAGCGTTTGTGAAATGTGTTGAGATCTTATGATTAAAGATAGCATATTATTGCAAACTGATGTGATTATTATCAAAGACAAGAACTCCTCAAAGGACTCAGTATTAATTTGACTGAATTATCCAGCATCTTCTATATCTGCTAGAAAGCCTCAAACCTCTAATCTCTTGCAGTGTTCTCTCTTGATCCTGAAGTCTGCTTCCAAGTGTTGTTGGAGAGGATTACAGAGTAGGTTACAGTCATAGACACATGAAGAGAGAAAATCTGAAAGGCAATAGTTAAAGCTCAGGTGAGGGCTTAGAGTAGGTTTACAAGGCACATTCCAGTGGTGACTGCTTCAAAGCTCCAGCAGACACCAGTTGACAAACATGTAAGTATGTCTGCCCAGAATGCCTGTGGTAGCATTTACTGTGCCAGAAAGAGTCCTTCAACCCAACTCATTCCATATGGCTATCAAGGACTTTCATCCACCATGCATGGAATCTGGACTGAAAAGATGGCTTCCCTGAAATTTCCCAAGTCACTTAAAGGGTGAGAAAGGTATCCAGAGGTATCCAGAGGCTTCAGAGGCAAAAACAGACTAATAACAGAGATAAGCAAGGTGGATCAAAAATCATACCTTAATGTGCGTGAAATACGCAAAGGAGTACCCAAAAACCTCAGGCCACATACACAACAGGTTCAGTGCAAACAGTGATGAAATGGGTTTCTCTATATATTTCCCACCAATGTGTTTCATTTTGACTGTGAAAGTCAGAGACATTGTAGATATAGTCCCAGTGTTTCCCAGTGCTCTTAGCAAATGGCCAGGACCCATTTCTTTTCAAGTAATACCACTAAAGCAGAATTGTAGACATATTTTGTTAAGGGTGGCCACCCTAGGTATGGTGTCTCTGACTCAACCAGAAAGCTGTTAAAAAGAGTTTTCCAAGACTCATCTTCACACCCATTGAGCAGCGACCTCTGGGAATACAGGACCTTGTGGGAATCCTTTCCAGCCAGTTTTCAGCCCCACAGAGTATCTGGTTGGAGGCAGCTCTGCCCTTGGTTATAGTTAGGGAGTGATGCCATCAGTTTAGATGGTCCTGACCTTTTGGTTTCATAAACCTCACTGAGAATCAAATAAAAGCTGATTGTGCCCAAGAGGAAATGCTTGGGATACAACACTGTGCTTAATTTTAGGGAGTCCTCATCTCTTTCCAGTGGCACATGATGAGAAACACAAACTACAGAACCACATCTTGCCCCTCTCTTCTCCAGTCCCAAGTTTTTGCTTTTTTGATCATTTATCAAAAAATAATATTTGTTTAAAATATTTGTTTAATTTTTGTTTAAATTTGTTTTAGAAATGCTCCTTTGGAGGTGATCCAGCTTTCCTCTGTGTAATTTCTGATCATGTGTACTCAGCCCCTCACAATATGAGCAGTTAAAGCATCCACAACATTGCACCTGTCATTGGATCATTTACCAACTAAGGCTAAATTGATGTTAGAAATTTAGCAATCCAGATTTTGTGCCTGGACAGTCTTGGCTTCCATGACCCTACCCTCAGGGAACTCTGGGTCCCAGGGGGCCACCTGGAAGGAGAATCTCAGAGGTGACCTGGCCATGTCTGTGCAGACACGTGTTTTGGCTCCTTTGTGGTGAAGCCACTATGGTCCTACATAGTTCTCTGATGTGCTGCAGCTCCGTCAGATCTGACTCCCCACTCCAGGTGCCCAAGTGGCCCCTGAGTATTTGAAGGTTAAATAAATGCCATAGATATGCATGGAGAAGAAAATCAGGAATCAGTTAGCTGTTTTAGGTATCTGATCGATGAGTGAGATTGATTTTTTTTTTTCAATAATAGACCTGCTGTGTCCTCAGCCCTCATGGTGGTTAAGCTTCTCGGGAATATACACATATACATATGTCCCTCCCAGTCTGGTGGAAGATGGTAATAGAAAGCAGAGCATTTGGAGACAAAGCCAATTTGACAGGCAGAGTGGAGGTAAACAGCCCTCCTTCTGCAGGAGTAGTGTTGACAAGTAGTGATTCTTGGGATGGGTCCAGCCGTAGCAAGGACTCAGGCTTCAGGGACTCCGGCAGTATAAAAACAATTTTTTAAGATCTGAAGTCATTTACATTAAGCATATTTGTTCGGTTTGGGGTTTTATGTTATCTTTTTATATACATATATAATTTTTATTGACCATTTCTAGAAATGATTCTGTAGTGAAGCCAAAGCTGCCACATGAGGTGCAAACTCACCCTTCTCGGGCACTCTGCTGCAGTTGCACCAGACATGTTTCCAGCCAAAAGGTCCCATTCATTGAGAAAAGGGACATTTTCTTTCTCCCTAAAATTCAAGATCTTAGTTTGAAACATTGTTCTCCCCTCAACTCTAAATCTTAGTTACTGTATTAATTCTTGATGAATTCCTCTTCTTTTCTTTCTCTGTTACAAACATTTGTCTCACTAGCTGTGAATGTACAGCCGGCAAATTAGGTTCTTGCCTTGGAAAGCAGAGAGAAGCCAAGGCCATAACTCACATCTCTTGCTTGCCTCTCTGTGCTTCTGTGATGACCAGCTAAAAATCTCAATCAGCTAAGGACATCTCCTTGGTCCTTGAGGGGAGGCAGCAAAGAACCTGCAGAGCTATTGGCCTGTGCTGCCATTTTGGAGCTACGGGGTTTTTACCGCCACTCCTTTCTGTGACTTCTGTGGTACAGAGCCTCGTTGTCATTTCCTCTGGCTGCGCAGGGAGCATTATCTTCACTATCTCTGTTACAGATGAGGAAACTGGGCTACTAAGGGGCCAAGTGACTTGCCTAAGGCCACACTGTGGCGCAGCTGGTTTGCAGGTTGTCCTTCCTGCGAAACCTCCCTTCTTTTCCTCCCGGCTCATGTGCTCTTTGCCCTTCTGCCCATTGGTCTTCAGAGACACCTGTTCTTGGTGACTTGTAGTTAGGCCTCTCAGCTGCAGCACTAAGCAGGTGGGCAGCTGGCACTCTGATTCTCTGCACATTTTCCCCTGCCTTTCTCAGTGCAGCTGGTCTTTGTCACAGCGGACATGTCTGTACCTACTTAATGGCCTGAAACTATAAACCAGTACTCAGAGACCTACGGCTGCGTTCAGGAGACATAAACCTGTCACGCCTACCTGCATTGTTGAGGCAATGTGAAAGGTTCTCAGGCAATGGGGACATCACTCAGACAGCTGTGCCCTCTTCCCCAGCAGTTCAGGCACCAAGTGTGAAACCTCTGAAAAATTTTCTGGGAGTGGGATGGGTCATGGCCCAACAATGGCTCTTTGTCCTTTCCCTGTGTGACTGGCATACATTTCCTTACTATGCAAAGCTGCTTCTGGTTTACATTTAAAAGGAAGACCAAACCACGAGATGCAGCATATGGAGATGTGACCCCCATCGGCTCTTTCATTTTTCAGGTAACAGTGCCCAAGGGAGTATGGTCCAGGCCCAGAGGCCCACCTGGCAGTTTTATCATTTCTTTAAGGTATCCTTGGAAATCTTAGAATAGACTGTGAGATTTTAATTTAAAAGGAATATTCTAGGGATGGAATGTGTAGCTCAGTAATAGAGCATTTGCCTAACATGCTCAAGGTCCTGGGCTCAATCCCTGGCACTGGAAAAAAAAAAAAGATGGGTAGGTGTGGAAGGGGGTGGGGGGGAAATATTCCACTAATGAGTTTGTGATGGTCAGGGTTTGAAGAAAACCCAAGTGTACTTTCCAAAGATCTAAACCATGTTATTTACCAGTGATCTGATGTCCGGGGCTTTCTCTTTGACACTGTCTCCTGGACTAGACTAAACTGTATTATTAATATCCTCCTTCATTGCACAATAACTTATTTATCCCTGCGCAGTTCAGGCTTGGACCCACCCATGTGGCATGCTTATCTGCATTGCTGTTACTATCGTGACAACGCCCCCAGGAGAGTTTTGACCGCAAGCCCACCCTGCTAGTCCCTCCCTGCGCCCCTCATCTGCCCTTTAGCTTCCCTGAACATGCTTCACTGCTTGTGGGGAATGCTGCTTTGCAGAGAAGTGACGCTTCAAGTGTCAGAAAAGTTATAGCCTAAACTTGTTTTCCTTCCTACCTTTGAGATATATAAAGATGCCACGTCTTGGTTCTCACGCTTTTCCATGGATGGTGAACAAATGGCTTGTTCCTTATGGTCCTCCAATCCCTAGGAAGGTATGGACAGGCACCTTTCCCACTTGATACTTCTGGATATTTTCTCTCTATTCCATTAAAATTAAATGAGCAATGCATGTGTTTATTCTTATATCACTTATTTATGCCTTGCCTGATTCCAGAAAATGTTTAAGAACATTTAATTTTCCATGTGGCTAATAAGGGTGCAGTTTATTTTACAGTCTTTATTGCAATAACAGATTTGGTGCTTGAAAACATTCTTCTTTCAGAAAGCATGTTTTCAATGGCATTAGGGTCCTAGCACTGCCAACAAAAATTTATTTCCCAATTAGGTATCTCAAATGCTGATAAAAATATTTTAACTGGATCTAGTTAGCATATATAAAATTATTTTCTATACAAGCACCCATTCTGAGTTCCAAATTCGGATGCTAATAATGTGTCTGTCAGGAAGATTAGGGTGGGGGAGAACCAAAGGCCAGCAGAGCTTCTGCCTCTACCCTTTGTTTGGCCTGCCTATACAAGGGCTGTCCTGGGGAGACAAAAGGGAGTGGCCCTTCTCCTTCCGGTGCCTCCCCAGACACTGATGTGGGGAATGGGGCTCTGGGGCAGGGACTTTGAGAAAACTGCCCTTTCATTCCTTCTCTCAACTACGTGGCTGTTCATTTTGTCATTAAAGCCTTCCCTCCCCCTTCTAGGAGACCAAGAAGTAGTTTTAAGTAACATATAGGTAGATGGATGGACAGATAAGTATTTTTTAAATATCAAAATCTTCTCAGTCCATGTTTTGACCTCAAAACCTTATGACTTGATTTTGCTTTCTTAAAGTCACATAAAAAGTATGGTTAGCAGAGATGTGGTTCTGGTGGGCACGATGGAGATGTAATTTTAATTCCTTCTATTCCCAACCAATAATAATATTGAAATTTTGAGTAAACAACATTTGAGAGGTACTGAAACTTGAGATCCACTTAACTGCTAAAATACTACTCTGTTATCCACAAACCACCAGTTATAAATGTTTCCATGCCCAGTGCAGTTGACAGCAAGAGAATTTGGAAAGTTACAAGCTAGGAACCAGTGAGAGATGCCAAATGCTCCCTTGCCTTCCCTGAAGTATTGGCATGAAGGTTTGCCTTTAAAATAATTTCCTTTGAATTTAGAGATCTGTTAGACAGCATAATGTCCAAACACAGGGGATAATTGAGCTCTATGTTTCAAATTGGCATAAAGCAGCAAAGCCATCAAAAACTGCTTTCATTCAGGGTATGGATAACTGAGTAAAATGCCAGAGCTTAAGTGTGGGGTGAAAAAAAGAAGTATAAAAAAGGCGTAAATAGCATGATCAGAACCATATAAGAAAGCCTACACACAAGTAAGGAAAAGGCTAGAACATCATCATAGGGCTCATGCTTCAGACATCCCTGTGGCTCTGGGCCTCATTCCCACTGGACTCTCAGGAATGATGGTGTTGTGGTGATAGGCCTGCGAGGGGCCTCCCCCAACACACACCATTTATATCTTCCTAGTGCTCACAGATGAGTACAGATGACATTAAAATGAAAAAGAATGAGGTGAAGATGAAACTTGCTAGGTGTACCTCAATGTTGTTCACATCAGTTGGAATAAAGAAGCATGAGAAGAAAGACAAGTATTGTTCACAAGCCTCAGGTTAAAACAAGGAGGCAGAAAACCCTGGATGCCTCCTTTGCCTTCCGTCTCCCTGTACCTCTGGTCAGTCACCAAGCCCTGCTTCTGTCCCCTGAGCATTGGTCAAATGCATCACCCTCCCCTCTCACTTGTGTTCCTGCCTCAGCCTCCAATTTGGGCTTCTGTCTCAGCCTCCTCCTTGGATTCATCAGCCTGGCCTTGGATGACTAGGTGCTCTGCCACCTCACAGACTTCTTCTGAACTGTCATTCCCTGCTGCCTGTCCCTACACTCTTTTCCCTAAGGGCCCAGGTTTACCAGTGCTTCCTCCAGAAACTCCTCCAACCTCCTTTCATGAGATGGTCCTTCTTCTATCCCTGTAACAAGTGTACTTCCTGCCCCATGTCATCTGCAGCCCCTTATCCATGACTCTGGGGTCCAGAGAGCTCAGGGAGAGCCAAAACCTCTCATAATCCATTTGGATACAAAATGTGGCCTGAACTGAAACAAGACTATTTATGCTGTTTTAATCACTGACTATGAATATAATACATTTTATCAAAGGAATATTTATATGTTGCTGGGGTGTTCAGACAGATGTGATTAAGGTGACTACAAAGTTGTCATCCAAATATCAAAAGTAAAAGGAGGCACTGACCAGATGCAGCATCAGGACTCTTGTGGCCCAGGACTGTCCCTACAGATCAGAGCAGACATCTACTTGCATGAGCTACAAGCCACCTGGTCTTTCTACAGGCCACAGCATCTCAGGGACTGTGCACCTGTTTTCTAATTGCTAGTTCATGTATCTGTTTTGACCATGTATTTTAAGCTCTGTAGATGGAGGGTGTTTTGTTCTACTTGTGTCTCCCGGCCTATGGTAACCTATCAGTGCCTACTGGTGAAACAGAACTTCAGGACTAATCATTTTGTCCTTTACTAGTATTTAGTAACTGTCCATAGGTCTTTCAGATCCAGTCACAGAGCTGTGGATGTAGGAAGTTTCTGGATGGGCTTTGTTCAGCATTTTAACCATGAGTATTATTAAAGTCCTTAACAATTCTAAAACTGCTTAATGATCTACTTCAAAGGCATTTTTGAAGTCAACAAGAGTGTAATTGGCCCTCATTCTCAAAAAATAGAACAAGGGCTGTCATAGTCCGGTAGCCCTAATATCAGTCCACAAAACAAGCTTCATGCAGGCAGGGCCTGTATTTAACTTATTTACTTCTTGTTGGTTTACATTTCCTCTCACACATGGAAATAACAGTAACAACAACAATAAAAATTCTAGTAGTTTCCATTTATGGAGCACATATTACATCCTAGGTACTATGCTCAGTATACTCCGACTGTATTTTCTCATTTCCTCTTTTCAGTGATATCATTAGGCTGATATTTTTGTCCTCCCCATTCACCTGTTCTGGTGCTCTTCCTTTCTGGGGTGTGCCTCTGATTTCCTGAAGTTTCTTTCTAGTTAGTCATGCTGCCTTCATCCTCTTCCTCCTATAAACCATCTTGACTAGGACAGTACTGACATTCCTCCCTCACAGCCACATTCTTGCCCAAGTACCTGCGGTGGCTCTCTATTGTCTGGAATCTGCACTAATCTCCCAGCCTTCAGAGCTTTCCAGAATCTGGTTTCCCTATTGATATATACATCCTCTGTACCAGAAAAGGCTGTTCCTTGACACCTCTTGGATCTTCTTTGCCCTTACTCAGGTTGATCCCACTTCTAGGAATGCTCATTCTTCTTTAGATAACTCTATTATATTTACAACTATCTTCATCCAGTTCTATCCTTGCAAACTACCTTGTGTTGTTGACAAATTGTATTGTCAGTGTTAAACTTGTCCCCTTAGCAAAATTTAACTTGTAGGAGTCAAGAACCATGTCTTGCCTTGTATCTTCCACAGTACTTGTCACTGTGGCAGATACATGACAGGTAATATATTAGGTGAGTGACAAGCCTTAGAAAGTTAGGGTGTACAAGCTAAGCATGATGGGCATGCCTATAATCTTAGTGCACAAAATACTAAGGCAGGAGGATCACAAGTTTGACTCCATTCTCAGTAATTTAGTGAGACTCTGTCTCAAATTAGAATAAAAGGACTGGGGATGTAGCTCAGTGCACAAGGCCCTGAGTTCAATCCCCAGTATTGAAAAAAAAAAGGTTGGAAGAGGGAAAAGGAAAGTCAGGGGGCACAGACTTTCAAAAATATATGTCTGGTACACAAGGACCATTAAAAAAATTATTTTTGCAACAGGCCTGTGTCAGAGGTAAAGAAAAGGAAAAGAGGATGACTTCAAGTCCTGAATGTGGCTCTAAATATCAAATTGTTCAAGAGGTACAATCTCGCAGCAGTACAGGTGGGAAAAGCCTTGACACTGTGGACATCTGTAAGCTCAGTGTGAACCAAGAACTGGATCTCAGTTTAGTCTTAGGCTGCTTTCATGGTGTCAAGATGCTTAGGAGGGGAGCAGTGTCCTTTACGTGCACCTGGTGATTACTGGACAGAACACCTCTCCCTAGTGCCTGTGGACACGTCAGGGGTGAAGGACAGTGGCTGGCATGCTGCCCCACAGCTTTATGGGGGATTGAAGAAGAGGGATATATTTCTGTATTTATCTAAAATATATTTAGGGGTAGGGATTGAACCTAGAACCTCATGCACAGAAGCATGCACTCTACCCGCAGCCTGTAAAATAGTTTTGAATGGACTTCCACCCAGCCCAGAAAAAACTACTTACAAAACCAAATTAAAAACAAAATTTTTTTGAATGAAAGTCTGTGCATAAGCTACAGAGCCCTCTTTGAAAGACAACACATGTTTGGATGTGTTGTGTTATCACTTTCAAGTAGAACTGGAGATAAGAAAGTTGAACTGAGGTAGCAACTGCGTACCTTAAGAATATTTACAAACCATCAGTTATAACATCTGCTTTTCCAGGGGTGGGGGTGAGGCAGAGGCAGAGAAGAATCAAAATGAAGGAGATCCTGTACCAGCTCAGTTTCCCCCTCTACTCCAGTGCCCTGCCTGGCCACTAGCTGTCATTCGCAAGGGAGTTTCCACCACTAAAGGAAACCACTGCACACGCACTAGGCTCATTGTGCTTAAGAAAGATTTCAGCTTCCTCGACCAGAATGTACGGCTGCAGCTGGAACTCAGGCATGCGTTTTGTTTAGTACTTCAGCTTGTCTTTGCATATGTGGGCTCTAGTCCAACTGCATTAGGAAATCCTCTGTGGATAGTGATCTGGAACACAAAAACCTGCAGTCATAAGTCAACACAATTGATTGTCTCTTCTTAGCATGGACTGAGGCAGACTTGTCACAAAGATGAAGTTATCTTTCATAGGGAAGCGGTTTCCCCAGATTGAGGTTAGGGTCACCAGTAGGGCAGTGAGGCTGTTTGGTTCTCTACAATTCAGTGTTCTGGAGCTCTAAGACCCTGAGTACCTATGGCTTAAGCCTGCATCAGCCTGCAAACCTGCAGAAACCTTACCCAGCATTGCCAGTGGTGGGCACCATCCTGATTGGGTACAATCAATGCCACAATGGGGAAGCACACAGAAACAGTGCATGTTGTGGCTTGTCTCAAAGACTCCTTGTCTTCTTCTCTAAGGAGCAAGATTCAATAGCATTTAGGTCTCCATCTCTCTCTCTCTCTCTCTCTCTCTCTCTCTCTCTCTCTCTCTCCCTCCCAGCCCCCCGGATCTCTCCCACCCCATACACAATGAGACTATGAAACATAACGAGCATCAGTGCTAATAAAAGGGGTGTAGCACATAAACTCTTAAGTGAGCAAAGGGCTTTTAATCAATTGGATTTCAGGTAAATCCACTTTAATGTTTCAGTCCTGGCTCTGTCACAGTTGAAATGTATATTTCTTTAGCCTGTTTCTAAAGCATGGAACTATCCGGGAGTCCCTGTCCCTGTTAACTTCAATTCTGTAGTGGGGCCACAGGTGAGGTGCACCTTTGTGGAAATTCAGAGAGGCTGTTATTGTTAAAACATGAGACTGGCAGGGTGCAATAGGCACACCTGTAATCCTAGCTACTGAGAAAGCTGAGGCAGGAGGAGCCCAAGTTCAAGACCAGCCTGTCTCAAAATTTAAAAAATGAAAAGGACTGGAGGTATAGCTCAGTGGTCAAGTACTTGCCTAGCTCGTGCGAGGCCCTAGGTTCAATTGCTAGTACCACAAAAACAAAAAAATGAAAATCAAAAAAACCTGAGATTGTGTCAGGCTTTGCTCCGAAAACAGCTTTGACCATGTGATGTGGTAGTGCCCTTGGAATCTGTCTGGTCTGAAAGGGGGCATTCCAGCTTCAAGTCCAGTAATGCCCTAGAGAGACACGCGTCACTTCAGAGGAATCTCTTGAACCCTCAACTCAGAAAGCTTGGACATCTGACCTTTTCTAAAATCAAGTCTGCCCTTAAAAGGCAACCTCCTCTGTCATGAATCAGTTTTTAGCTACTTTGGAAGATCTGTTCTTCTTTCAATCAGAACATGTTTTGCTCCAAATAAAATTATTTATATTACCTATCATCAGCAAATGAAAATAATTAGGTCTGATATCAGCTACACGGAGAGCTGAAGCTGGAGGAATGAAAGTTCAAGGCCCACCTGGGCTACTTAGTGAGACCCTGTCTCAAAATAAAAAATAAAAAAAGGACCAGAGTGTAGCACAGTGGTAGAGCATTTGCCTAGTACACATGAGGCCTTGGGTTACATCCATCCCCAGCACTGAAAAAAAAAATTAATTTTTAAAATAAAATTCTGAGGGATTTCCTCTAAACGTATAGAAATGGAAGACATTTATAGAGGTATGGAAAAAATGAAATTTATTTATAAATAAATGTATTTAGGGGCTGGGTGGTGGTCATCCCCAGTACTGTAAAAATTTATTTAATACTTATAATTAATATTTATGTATAAATTTAAACTAAGAACTTTGCCCAAAGGATCTTAGATTTTATGGCTTAAGTTATGAAAATAAAAATAGAATATTTTATTTTTAACTTAATGCTCATAGACCAAGATATTCATTTCTCAAAAATTTGAATGTAGCCTTTAAAATTGTGCAGAACTGTCTTTTAAAAAGTTCAACTCCATGGATGACTAAGAGAGATTGTCAGAATAGGCTAATCTCAAGCTCTTGAAGTGTGTTGGGAAGCAATATGTGACCCGGCTGATCGACACAGGGATAAAGGACAGAGCTTCTGTCATGTCCATTTCATTTTCTATTTGAAGACAACATTGTGTATAAATAGAGAAGCACCACCAATGAAAGAAAAGTAACCTGCCTTTGTAAATAATATACAGTTTATTGAGGAATCAGGGTCATTGGGCTAATTATAAATCAAAGCTTGACACAGGTACAGTCTACCCCTTTGAACAGAATATGTACTCCACTATAAGAGAAGGGATGGAGGGAGTGAGAGGGAGGGTGAGAACGAGGGAAAATGGACTAATAGAGGATGGACTGTAGATGCAGGAGGGGCTCCAGGCATTACACAGATCATCACCTGAAGCTTCCTCAGCACTGACTTCTCAAGAGTCTGTTTCCCTAGCCATGTCCTCAGCCTCAGCCGAGGTTTTGCACTTTGCCATTCTGATTTATGAATAGGATAAGTTACGACTGACCTGTCTCCTTGACTTCTGCTGCTTTTTATCAATTATCTTTCAAAGTACAGTTGGGGTCCCAGATTTCCAGAACAGGGGCTGGGATGGATTTTTGAATCCCAGGCATCTCTGCCAGGTGAACCAGTGCTCAGCCTGGTGTCACAGTGCCAGGCAAGAGGAAGGACAGCAGAGTGTTGTGTAGGACCTGTGGCCCTGCTATCCATGTCCGTCCTGTCGTGCCTTCATCAGACCACAGAGCTCAAGTCTGCAGAACACCAAAAATAAATTCCATTGTCCTGTGTGGCCATCTTCCCCCTTAATGTCCCTGACACCGAGGTAGTCTTTAATTTTTTTTTTTTAGTTGCCCACAAGATTTTAAAATGAGATGTGGATCCTTCTTGTGCAGCATCTGACTCTGTTCAGAGCATCTAGGAGCCAAAAGCCCATAGGTCTGTTTTTCCCCCACAAGGGAGAAACTAATAATTTGGAGTTTCTGAAACTTGCTGCCAACTTCCCACTTGCCTCATGCTTAAGTGGTATTGAGGTGTAGCCTTGGAGCTGAACCTAAAATCAGTTTTCTTCTGTTGCTTTAGTGACTATTTGAAAAAATTCAGAGACTGAAGTTTTTTTCAGAAAGCATAATAATAAAATTCAGAACAAAAATAAAACCTTCCAAAAAGTAGTTGAAAATAAAAATGAGATATTTTCTTGAATAGTAACTTTTAAAAAATTTTCATATGCATGAAAACTTTTTCTTAAAGAAGTGCTTCTTTTCCTGCACTTCTACACACTTTGAGTACAGGTATTTCAGATTAAACAGTAGCTCCCCCAAGGGTCTCTGAACAAGGGACAAAATGGCTAAGTGGAGGTAGATCCAGTTTTCGTGGGAGCTCATACATTTGGGGGCCTCCCTGTAGAAATAGAATACAGAAATATCTAACTTTTGTATATTTTTTGCAAAGCCACCATGAAGCCTTCATCTGGGCCTAGGAAGTGTGGTGAGGTACCGAAGCCTGGTGGCCACAGGCTGCTCTCTCAGTAGGTGAGAAGGGGTGTACTCCTTAGCTGCACCAGGGAGAGGAGACTCTGATGACCAGGTGCAGCACCATGATCTCCCACCCCTAAGGTTGTCTCCATCCTAATCTCAGAACCTGTGACTATGTCACCTTACATGGCAAAGACACTTCCCACGTAGGATCAAGTTAAGGATCCTGAAATGGGAGATAGTCTTGGATTATCCAGGTGGGGCCTAGTTGTCCAGAAGTCCCCTTATCCATAGTTTTGCTTTCCAGAGTACCTGTTACCCATGGTCCAGAAATATTAAATGGAAAATTCCAGAAAGAGACCACACACAACTTTTATTAGAGCCTATTGTTATAATTGCTCTACTTTATTATTTTTAAAATTTCTTATGTTCTTAACATATAAATTAAACTTTATCATAGATATGTATGAATATGAAAAACAATATATGTAGGATTTGCTACCATTCATTTATGGTATCCACTGGGGGTCTTGGATCTTGGTCTTAACATGCTGAGCTGTGGCATTTAGGTTCACCTAGCCTAACAGCTGCCACCGTCTTGTGTGACACATGTGTTGTTGGGTGCCTGCTGTGTAGCAGACACACTGCTTTTACATAAGGGGTGATTGCTGTAATCACAGGAAGGACAAGAGTCGAGGAGGAGGTGGGAGGGGAAGCAGAGGTGGGAGTGATGTGAGGAGCTGCGACCAGAAAGCCTCCAGAGGCAGAGAAGTCAAGAGAACAGATTCTCCCTAGAACCTCTAGCAGGAACCAGCCCTGCCCACACCCACAGCTCCTTAGAGCTGTTTTTTTAAGCCCCTAAATCTGCAGTAATTTGTTAGAGCAGGCAGCCCTAGGAAAGGCAAGGTCTTCCCTGCCCCACTTTCTTTGTGTTTCTTCTTTCCTCTCCCAGCCTCACTTCTCCAGCCTGGCATGTATCTTCCTCTTCTCCCTTCTATTTCTTCCCTGGCCAGCCACTCCCTTGATGGAAGAGCAATGTAGAATGTGCACTTCAGCTCCTCCTGTTGAACCCAGGCTGGGCAATGCTGTTTACTCACACATGGAGATTAGGCAGGTCTATCTAGGTATCTAGAGCCTATAGAATATTTGTACATTTGTGACATTTTCTAAAAATCCGAGCTGCTCATTCAGATTTTCATAAAGAAAGATGGGAGATCTGATCCTGCTGTGGGTCTACACTGTTGTAAACGAGTGCTGCCTGTTCAGAATACTTTCGGAATTTCCATTTGGCCAAGTGACAAGAAAGCATTCAGAGTCCTAAGGAGGAACTTATCTGCTCCTTCCTGAGGAAATATGCACCCCCACCAAGAAAAAGGAAACCCGGCCCAGAGTGCCACAGCAGCAGCACCTCTAGCCGACCCTGCCCTCTGTCTGGGCGTCTGGGTCGCACACGTGGGGAGCTGCAGCCTGGAGGCGCCAGCGCCACCCTCTTCAGTGCTAGGCTTTGTCACACTGAGTGCTATCCCCTTCCATCCCAACTCTGTCAACCTAACTTAAAGAAGCTGCCCTGAGTCAGATCCTGACCATCTAATTTCCTTATTCAAGAGATCAGTGATTGGTGTCTTTTTCTAATAAGCAAAGTCCCCAGAGATTAAAAAAAAAGACCTCACCACAGAATGTTCTAGCCTTTCTGGAAACAGAAGAAAGACCCTGCTGAATTTGTTGGCAGAAAGAGAGGGTGTCCTTCCTGATGGGCGTGCACGTGTGTTTGTAGTGCTCAGGGCCGGGTGCAGTTCAGGGAAACCAAGTTTGCATTTAAAGGACCTCAGTTCCAGCTCTACAGGTGTCACCCACCCATTCCAGGCCTCATTTCCAGTAATATTTCACATGTATATCCTATATAAATACTGCAGTGTATGTATATGTGTGTATATATATATATACACAAAGCTAAAGTATACATTAACCAAGATAAACTGTGTTTGCCAGAGCTTTAATCTCCCCAGGAGGCTGTTATTACTGCAGCCAAGCTCCAAAGAGCCCCAGCTGAGGGGAGGAAACCAGATTCTGGTATGAGGGGCTGGGAGGAGACCCTCTTTGTCTCCCCTCTTCTTTTCAGAACACATGCATAAAGAGCATTCGCATGTGGCCACAAATGATTTAATATGTATGATGCACCTAAAGATGCCTTTCTTGTCAATGTGTCACTTTCTGGAGATTCTTTACACTTGCCAATCTCCAAGTCATACTGGATTCCTAGAGAACAAGAGTGCCAGATGTGCACCAATTATTATTTCCTCAGTTCAGTCTGAGCAATCAGAAATGGAAGCAGAGATAATGGATGAAGGGAAAATGTCACCCCTATGAATTGTCATGGTTTCCATTCTACTTGGCATCTGTTCTGACTTCTACTGATGCTCCACACCAGTTGTAAACATGAACTAGCCTCAGAATCATCCAGATTCCTAGGCCATATTCCCATGGCTTCTGATTCATGAGTATGGCATCGTGTCCCCCAATTTGTTTTTCTAATAGCTTCTCAGGTATGCTGTTGCTGCTGGCTGGGCCTGGGGACCACACTTTGAGAACGACTGGTTTAAAACATGCAGTTGCAGCAATCTAAGACTTTCACATTGTTTTCTATTGAATACCTCATAAGAAATAGATTTGGATGTTTTGTTTTATTGCTGGTTTAGTCTCTCTAATCGATAGAGTCACTAGCCATCCCTGTTTGCCAAAGACTGAGGGAGTTCTCAGGACACAGGATTTGCATTGCAGGAAAGTCCTGGCAAACCAGGACACATCAGCTTCCTTGATTATTGATCCTGCATCCCAAAATGTTTTACCTCCATAATTATAAGTCTCTGGCTCAGGTCAATAACTTACACAGCAGGTCCAATCCAAATGGCTTCCCTAACCCTACTGAAAGAGTTACAAGTGGGCTACCCTTGGGTTTTATAGGATACTGAGAGTTTGAGTGACACCTGCCATTAAGCACAGGGGTAGTCTTTGGAGATGGTAAGTGTATGCCTTGAGGAGTGTGTAGACATCACAGTCACCTTAACTTTCTGAGCTGTGGCATTTAGGCTCACACAGCCTAACAGCTGCCGCCATCTTGTGTGATGTGTGTCATTGAGTACCTGCTGTGTGGCAGACACACTGCTCTGCATCTTCTGTGCACTAGCCTGTCTCATTGTCTCTGCAGCCCCTCCCAGTAATTATCGACATTTCCACTTTTCAAAGCCGGGTGCTTAAAGATGCCAAATATTAAATCTGAGTATTTTTTATTTTTAAGTGCTCATTCTTCCAGCCACTCATTTCTTACTGTAATATGAAAAAGCCATTCTAGAGCAGAAGGTAGTGGATTTAGCATCAGGACACCTGGACTTCAGTCCTGCTGAACTTTGGTCCATGAGGTATGGCACTTATAAGATCATTAACATTTTTTGGTGCTAGGGATTGAACCCAGGGATTTGCACATACTAAGCATGTGCTCTACCACTGAGCTGCACCCTGAGTCACCTCCTAACCCCTCTGAGCCTCACTTTCCTCCTCTCTGAAATGGGAATTACCTTCTGCCTTAGCTTGTCCTGTGGAGAAATGGAAATGACACATGTGATGCTGTCAGTAACCTGCCAAGTGCTATCCAAAGTGCACATACTTAGTAAACCTTCTGCTATTCCCAAGGAAAGATTTGGCACATCAACTCAAGGAATATTTACTTAAGTGGAGGGGAAACAACGCAACTAAAAGAGCCAAAATTAGCAAAGAACAGAAGAAAATTCTCAGGGGGAGAAATGGTCCTTCAGCTGGTTTTACAAGGATTAGCAACTTGTGTGACCCGTCCCAGAGCAGCAAATCAGGCCTGGGCCGTGCTCAAGGAGGATTGCTCTCTTCGGATACATTCTTTTGCAAGACACAGATTACAGGTGTGTGGTGAAAGGCCAGGCCTGAGCTGTCACTTCCTCAGTGTCAAAGGGTCTCATTACATTTCATTACAGTTATTTTCTTCTTGCTGAAAACCTTAGGAACTCTAGACTACTGGACCAAGATCACCAACTACAATCACCCTCCTGTACATGTTTGTTTCTGTACTTCCGATTTTCTCTTCTTCCATTTTCTCTGCCTCCATCTTCATCATTAAAGCTCTTACACATGGGTTAAACCAGGCCCTCTCATTTCCCTTCAGTATTATTTTTCTCATCAAGTTCTAACTTTAAAAAAAAAAAAGACAAAGAAGAAAAGAAAAAAGAAATATTGTGTGATTGTTTTCTGGTCAGGTTCAGCCTGTTCACAGGCTTTCTCTCAGTACTGTGTGTCCTCAGAGCTAAGTCATTGGATTCCAGGCTCTAAATAGGAGCCAGGAGAAGAATACCCAGGACTCAGGAGAGGAGGTGCCAGTCTCCAAGTGACAGAGCAAGGTCCCTTGAGGATTCAGCCAAGAGCTGCCCCCAGACTGGATTTGTCATGGCCATGTGTGTCTATGTCTATGTCAAGAAAAGACAGGCATGTTAGGCATTGCCTACTGCATGACAGAGTCCTCTGTAATTACCATCCTCTAATACTCAGAAAAATCTGTTCCCTATATGTCACTGTCATTCATTACTCTTCTGAAAGAGGACACATAATTGAACCATTCATATTAAAAATATTGCCTTGCTAGACCAGGATTACAGCCGTCTTTACATTAAGATACCTATAATTCTATAGAGGATATTGCTGACATGAGGCCTCAAAGAGAGTTACATTCATTGGTTCAGAGTTTGTACAGAAGCCTCAGAAATCTATTTATTTCTAACATTAACCCTTTGTGGAAATTTATAGCCTGTCTCAGAAATGAGGATGGTAAACAGTAGCTTAAGTCATCAGTGTGCCACATCCCTAACAGTGCTGATGTTGGGGACATGAGCTGTCCTAGAAGTTTCATAATGACAAGAAATTGTCAATCATAGGAAATGAACAGCCTCTCACTTGACCCTCAGGAAGGTTTGATTTTGTAAAAATTTGTTCCTTGAAATAAATATGAATCCGTTCTCTTTTTTTTTATACAAAAAAGACCAAATTAACAAAATAACAAAAAGAATTCTACTTGAAGTAGCATTTTCCTCTACAGTATTGTGAAGAATTATTCTTTATTCCAGGATCAATGTTTAGACAATTAAACTCACAAAGTAGAGTTTGCCTTAAGTCTTTTTTCTTTTGGTACCTGGTATTGAATCCAGGGGAACTTAACCCCTGAGCCATATCCTCAGCCCCTTTCATATTTTATTTTGAGACAGGATCTCACTGAGTTGCTCAGGGCCTCACTAAGTTGCTGAGGCAAGCTTTGAACTTCCAATCCTCCTGCCTCAGTCTCTTGACCTGCTGAGATTACAGGAGTGCACCACCATGCCCAGCTGCCTTGAGTCTTAGTGTACTCAAACTGGGTAGGAATCTCTAAAAGCAATAGATATTTTGCATTTGAACAGATATATGTCCCAATGTAAAATAGGTTTATTTCTGCAGTAACACTTTTTTTTTTGTACTGAGGATTGAATTCAGGGTGTACTTGACCACTGAGCCACATCCCCAGCCCTGTGTTTTGTGTTTTATTCAGAGACAGAGGTTTCACTGAGTTGCTTAGCACCTCGCTGTTACTGAGGCTGGCTTTGAACTCGCTATTCTCCTGTCTTGGCCTCCCAAAGTGCTGGGATTACAGGCGTGCGCCAATGCACCCAGCTCTGCAGTAACTCTTGAATCTTTAAAAGTCTTTAAACTTTTTCTAAGTTCATAGAATATTTATGGCATAGTTGTTCATTCACTAGATTGTGGACAGATAAGAAATTTCATACAGCCAACAGTCACTGGTTCTACTTATACCTGTCACTATTCTGCTAAAGCTGGTCTAACTCCCAGGGCACGCTTAGGAGCACACATGTGCGGATGCATTTGCATGTACATACACATGGGATTAACATGCCATTAGCAACATATTTTTATTTTAATATAAGGTAAGATTGATTTTTGTAACAAGCATATATGAAATAGGGAATGTCTGACACTGAGGTCTACAACCTTGGACACATCCTCTCCCACTCTGAGCTTTAGTTTCTACTTCTATAAAATGCAGACCACAAGGCTAGGGGTGTATCTCAGTGCTAGAGTGCTTGCCTAGCATTCATAAGACCCTGGGTTCAATCCCTAGTAAAACACACACACACACACACACACACACACACATAGACTGTAACACCTATCTTTGACTGTCATTGAAACAATCTATTACAATAATAACACAATTACAATATCTAGTAAGTGATACTGTGCCATTTTATTGACTTCAACCTGCAAAATTTTCAGATTTAGCAACCCTCAAATTGTGATCCATTCTAAAATTGATATCTTAAATGCTGTGTCATAGTTTACTGGGGCAGGATTTTTCTTAAGAGGTTGGTAAAACAATGGTGCCTCTGACAATCAGTGGCAGTATAAAATCAGTGGAATAGATTGTTATAATTGTGTTCTGTCACATCGTGAGAGAAGGTGCTGTACCTTCTCTCACGATGTGACAGAATTTAATAATGCTGCCATTATCCCAAAACATTTTTTGTAGGCCAAGATTGGCACCTTCAGAAGTGAAATGATTAAGAACGCAGACTTTGAAATCTGACAGACTTAATTTCAACTCTCAGCTCTGTCACTTACTAGCTAAGTAGCCTTTGGCAAATGACTCGACTGAGTCTTAAGTATTTACTTATAAAGTTGTTTTAAAGATTAGAATGAGATAATGTACATAAAACACAGCATCCATGGAGGGTATTTACATGCTCTGTATGTGATAAGGGAAAAACAAACTAGTAAGCATGCTTGCTCATAACAGGATTTTATCCTTTGCCATTTAACTTAATTTTCCTGGAAGAGGCAAAAGTGATCCAAAATCAGCCCTTGCCAAGTTGATGGCCACATCGAGTGTTCACAAAGTTTATAAGCCAAGATGAGATGACAAGGACTGAATTTATATCCTGCTTGAAAGTACACAAAACAAAAAATACAAGATACGTAAGAAAATGATTTTGAGTATACTGCATATCAGGCAGCAGAAGACAGTAATCGGAGAAACGGGAAATAAATGAGGTTAGTCCTTCATTTGCCACTGCTCACCGCTGGGATGGTTAACAAGACGCAACATGTGGGCAAGAGCTAAGGAGTCCAGGAGCATCCTCACATTGAGAGGACAGAGGTGAGGGCTTAGTGAAGCTAGACTGGCAAGAGAATGAGGGAGGCAAGATGAGAGTATTAAATGGATTTGCAGAGATCTGCACAGTCTCCCTCATTTATATAGGAGCATGCTGATCCGTATAAGGAAACTATTTTAGACTGGGGCAGAACCACCCAAAGGGATTAGAGGGAACAGTACGAAGTGTTCATACGGTGCTGGGTATGCTGACTGTTCCTACTAGCCAGACTGGAAAAGTTTAAAATCCACGGAGGATCGGATAAGATGTGGAGAAGGGTCTTGCCTCCAGAGTGAGGACTTAGGAACCCTATATTAGACATTATTTCACAAATCATGAAGGGAAGACCCAAAAGGACAATACTTCCAAGTATCTGCACTGTGTCCTAGAACAAAGTTCAAGAGTATTTAGAGGAATGGAAAAATACCTGTCACCATATAAGATAAAATTTACAATTTATGACATCCAGTCAAAAAATACTAGCCTTGCAGAGAATTGGGAAAACATGTCTCCTAGTGAATGGGAAAACAACAGATTGAACCCAACCAAGAATTAACACAGATGTTAGAATTAACAGTAGGAACATTGAACCAATTTTTAGAACTCTATTGCATATGTTAGAAGAAGAAAGTGAATTTGATGTCTAACATGAAAATTATATTGGATGGAATTAATGGCATATTAGACATTGTGAAAGAAAAGATTAGTGAATTTGAAGACGTAGCAATGGAAACTATTCCAAGTGAATCACAAATTTAAAAAAAAAAAAAGGACAACTCCAGGTGCCCTACTAGAAATGGAATTGGAATCTCTGAAAAAGATAGGAGGAAGGAAAAGATATTTGAAGAAATAATGATACATTTTTTTCAAATTCTATTAAACTGTTAACACAAAGACCCAAGATGCTTAACAAACCCCAAGCCCAAGGAACATGAAGAAAACAATACTGAAGTACCTCATAATCAAACAATATGAGTGATAAAGAGAAAATGCTAAAGGCAACCAGAGAAAAAGGGCACAGTACTTAATATAGGAGCAAAGATGAGGATAGCTTTTTATTGTATGTAAATTATATACCATAATAAAGCAGTTAAAGCAAACAAATTTTTAAATACTGCAAATATACCATTTAAAACTTTTCTTTATCTTTTTCTTACTTTTGTGCAGTGCTAGGAATAACACCCAGGATCTCATGCATGCAATGCAAACACTCAACCACTGACCTACACGTGTACTCCAACCCTAAAACTGGTTTTCAGTGCAATTTGTAGACTCACTGTTGAGGCATTTCCCAAAGAAACACCCAGAAGTATTTTGAACCAATGCTGGTATAAGAAAGAGAAGCCAAACCGGGCGCGGTGGTGCAAGCCTGTAATCCCAGCACTTAGGGAGGCTGAGACAGGAGAATCACAAGTTCAAAGCCAGCCTCTCGTGGGGCGCTAAGCAACTCAGTGAGACCCTGTCTCTACATAAAACATGAAATAGGGCTGGGGATGTGGCTCAGTGGTCGAATGCCCCTGAGTTCAACCTCCAGTACCAAAAAGAAAAGAAAAGAAATAGAAGCCAGGCACAGTGTCACATACCTATAATCCCAGGGGCTCTCAAAGATGAGGCAGGAAGATCACAAATTCGAGGCCAGCCCCAGCATCTTAGTTAAGCTGTAAGCAACTTCCTGAGACCCTTTCTCAAAATAAAATAAAATGAAAAGGGCTGAGGATATGTATCAGTGACAAAGAGTCCCTACATTCAATTCCCAGTACCAAAAAAGAAACAAACAAACATTAGACTCTCAGTTCATTTGTATATGTAAATGTGTGGCCTGTTTTATTTTGTTAAAAAAGAATAGCCTTATTACCACTTTATGGTTGTGCTTTACACACTACTACAGGTACTTCGACCTGGTTTCTGTGCTGTGAAAAACCAGTTTGAACATTTGTTTAAGATCAAGCCAACCCATAAGCACTTGACTTAAGGAAATCGTGACTCTTCTCTCTTACGGTTTTTCTGTAGATGTTATGAAGTGCCCATTGTGTGATAATACACCGTGTAGATCCTGTGCTGTAGGAACTAGCAGACCAAAAAAAAAAAAAAAAAGCCCTTGAATCACATTTACAGACAACAGTAAGGCCATGTGGTAAAAACTCTGGAAAGTGAAATCATTATGGGACACAAGAGCAGGAAGGAGATGTTTGTGTCCATGAGCAAAAGTTCCACGCTGGAGTTTCAGGCATGCCAGCACAGGGGATCCAGGGGCAGATTCACTCATTAGAAGGTACAGACATGTCTGATTCAAAGAAGTAGGTGTCTTTTTTTTAACATTATATCTCAATTTCAATTCTATACTGGTTATGATTCAGGGGGAGTGTCCCTTGATTGCTCCATTGCTAGATGACATTAGTCATGAGACAGGTCATTCAGAGAATAAAAGGTTACTTTATAATAACTAGTGAAAGCTTTCAAGTATTCATTGGGAGGTAGTTTTAAAGGCCTACACTTAAGTAATTTTATGGGCTGCCTTGGCTCATGTTTGCAGTATTGGGCGTGGGGCAAAGTGAAATGAAGAGGAAGAGGGAAGCGGCTGATGAATCCTTCCGTGACTGTGTCCAACCAAGTATGAAATATGGGATCCCACACAGGTCATTCCTCCTGAGTCTCTTCAGTGGTTAAAAAATAATTGACTGCAACATCAACAGCTCAGTTTGACAAGTGACCAAATACTTACCTGACCATGTAATGGGCTACTAAAGCCAATGAAGGCACAGAAGTTACAAATGCAACCCTCGCAGCCAGACCTTTATAAAAGAAAGCTACAAAAATGACTGTATAAATATTCACCCTCTAATGTAAGCTTTAGGTGGTCTCTAAGGAAGAGGAAAGTGTGTAAAATTCCTATCCTTTTTTCCTTCCATATCGATGTGTGGATATGGAGAACCAAGTTTTTTTCTTTAAACTCATATTTCTTGAATAGAGGTAGAAGTTGCAAGACACCACATCAGAAACCTGTGCACACCTCAGAAGTGCTGCTGGCCATCTTTGTAGAATTTCTGCTTTATTTGGTCTTGGTACCTAAGAAGACTGTTACAGTGAAATCTTTAATGCCAACAAGCTATATATAAAGTCCCATGGCCAATTCTCCCTTTCTGGCTAGTATTTAAGATTGAGACCTTCTGAGATCTGAAGTGGGTTTGTGCCTCAGTAGCTATACATGTGCTTTGGAAGAACAGTGGCAGTTTTCAGCAAAGATTCACAGGTACAAAGCAGAAACACAAACTTCAGGCTCTGGAGGGAACACGAATCGCCTGATTGGTGGAGACATATCTGAGTAGGACAAAGCACAAGAGCTTTGGAGACACACTTGAGTCCACTCAGTAGTTCCCACCTATGTGGGCAGCAAGCTACTGAGTTTTTTTCATCTTTGTGATGAGAATAATTCATACTCACCTTGCAGAGTTCCCAAGACTATTAGATAGAGGTCTGATTCATAGTAGGTGCTCAGCACATATTGTGATTATTTTCTGCTGAACCTCAAAGTCAACTTTGACTCCCGCTTCTCTCTTTCACATCCCACAAGTCCATCAGCAAACTCTGCCTGCCTTTCTTTGGAAATAAATTCAGAGCCCAGCCATGTCTTGAGGCCTCCTCCAGCCCCTTCTAGAGTGAGTTGCCATCCCCTCTGTCATGGATTCCCCAGTAGCATCCTCACAGCTGCCCTCCTTCCCTGCTACAGCCCAATCTCAACACAGCAGCCAAAGTGTCTTTTAAAACAAAGGGAGACCACATTAGCACTCCCCTTAAAGCCCTACCATGGCTTTCCATCTCACTCAGAATGAAATCTGAAGTCCTTCCCTCAGTCAACATTGTTGACACGGCCTGTCCCTTGCCCCCACTAGGCCTGCCCTCTCACCCCAGCTGGCTTCTGTCCAACAACACTGACTCTTCCACTCACCTTAGGGACCGGACTGAAACCTGCTCCTCCCCCAGAAAGCAGAGGGCAGGGCCGCTCCTTCACCCCTTCAGTCTGTCAGAGAAGCTTCAATGGGATAGCACCCCCATGTGACCACTTATGCCCACTGTCCTGTATCACCAGTGCCATGCAGGAGCTGGTCTCCTGTGCTTCCAGTGTCTGGGACAGCACCTATGCTCTCTGTCTAGTGGACTAATCAGCACTGACCCCTACACACCACTGAGATGACTAGAAGGCAGTGGAAAGAGTCCTGGGCTGGAATTCAGAACACCTGGGGCCTGAATTCAAGTCCTGACCCAAATACTAAGCACCTGTCTGACCTTGAGCAAAACCAAGACCTAGAGTGTAGGCCTTGTTCTCCTTGCCTGGAGCAAGAAGCCTGGGCCACTTCCAGCACTGAAATGCAATGAACCCGTGAGGCACAGGAGAGTCTGTGTTGCATGTGCTGGCCAGCTGTTCACCGCCCTCCTGAGGTTAAGGCTCAGGGAGTGGGCAGGAGTTGAAGCATGAGCTGTTTAATTCTCTGTTAGGGGAGGAATTTTCTGTCAGTGAGGAGGTTAGTGATGTTGGCAAGGTCACCCGCTCTGGGGCTTTGCAAATAGGGCAGCCCCTCTTGTCCTAGAAAATATTGTCGTAATACTGCCTCAAGGTGGGGATGGAGATTCCGTCCCACTTGTGATTCCAAACGTTTTTGCCTTTCTTTATTTAAAATAATTTGGGATGGAGAAAATGAAGTTTCTTTCTATTTCAACAGATGGCGCTGCTGATAGCTAATATCTGACTATAAAAAATTAAAGCTCGACTAATTTCAGTAATCACATATCAAAAAATGATTATTGTGTCCTGGGATGATAGACTCATTTGTTTATTGCTTCATTTTACCAGGACCTCAGAGTGAATGCTCTTAACCCTTTCCCATAGCAGGGCCAGCCCTGAAAAATGAAACAGCTCAATGTCAAAACAACCCGCAGTAACATAAGGTGCACTTTTACCCAGTGCTGTCACAGTGACTATGCCACAACGCTTTGCTTAGAAGAGAGCATCAGTTTCATATGAGCACAGTCCGATTTGGCTTATGATAAAAATACAAACCAACCTGAGAATTCTATTTCTGTAGAACCTTTACATAGATAAGTGGCTTCACGTACAGAGAGAAACGTTGTGATTCATCAGTGGGCCTGGAGAAAGGTGCGTGCCTTTCAGAGACTAAGTAGAATGTTTTGCAGAGAACCAGAGCCAAGGTGTCAGAGATCCCGTTGACGCTCACTCATCAGCCTCTTCCACCCCTGACCAACGTTCCAGCTGGTCCTCCAGCATGATTGTTGTAATTATGCAGCCATGCACTTGCTTCTGGGTGTGGCTTCCCTGATTGCATACTTAAGCACAGATTACAAATATTTGGCAGGATTCCTCCCTCTGTGGGAACCAGACAAGTCATAACACCAACTGAACACTCCACACTGTTGTGCAGGAAGGAGGCCGCGTCATCTCAGGTTTCAGAGTGCAGAGCATGAGAAACTGCTTCAGTTCTCCCTCCGCTTGCAGCCATGAGCCTGCAGCTTGGAAAGGGTTTGTAATGAGGGTTACAGACTTCTCTTCCCCTGCCACATCCATACAAGACCCAAGGCCAACAAGAACCCGCCAAAAAGTCCCCAGTGTGGAGTGACTTTGTGTCTCAAAAAATGAGTCCACATCCTCTGCTTTATGGCACAATCACCAGGAATGGAAGAGACATTCAGATTTGGGTATGCCCCTCTGTGCCAAAAGCAGGCTTCAGTATGTGGTATTCAAGAATGTGCTGATAAGCTTAAGAAGGGTGTTGCAAATTGTGAGCTCTTAAAAGCTTAAAAACATTACTAATTAGTGAAGCCAAGGGAAGTTGAGAGAAACAGCCATACTCTTTCCCTTCATCTTGAGCCTGAAGTTTCTATCCCTGCCCTTTTACTCCACCCCTTTTCATCTCCTTCAGTCCACACAGCTCATACCTGCTGCTGCCCACCCTGTGGGGCTCAGCCCAGGACTGTTGGTGAGCTTAGAACTGCAGGTCAAGGAGGGTAGATGCTGGACTATGACTCCAAATTTAGGAATTTAGGAGACTGTTAGAGGACTGAGCCTAGAAATGTCGGCGTGGTAATCTGTCAGCACAAAGAAAGATTAGGAATATATTGTCACATGGCCTTTTAAGATTAAACAGGGATTTTTTTCTTTATTGCTAAAGTCACGGAGCAAACAAAGAACTGCACTATTTGTGTAGTTGAAAACAAAAGAATAATAACAGTGCTTGGCACTCCTCTATCACTCTTTATCCAAGTGTCTCAAGGGGCTTTACAAACGTTAATTAGGTCTCACTACTTTTTTTTTTAAAGTAGGTAAGTAATTTTTCTTAAAAGGCAGTTTTGTGTCAGAAGGGCTTGAAGGAGAAAACCACACTTAGGCCTGAGATCAGTGTGGTTTCAGTGACGGGTAACGTTAGCACAGAGAGGCACCAGCTTATAGATCTCGCTGACAACTACAATGTATATTTACTTGGTGACAGGTACTGTGCTTGGTTTTACTCCCAGCTTTGCTGAAATATGATTCCTTTAAAATAAAAATCACCCACTTTCAGCATACAGTCTGATGAATTTTAACAATATGTACAGTTGCATGACCATCACCACCGCCAAGATGTAGAACATTTCATGCACCCCAAAAAGATCTTTCCTCCCCCATCACGACCCCTTTTTGTTACTATGAAGTTGCCTTTTCTAGAACACCACATAAATGGACTCACTCATTCATGCCTTTTGTATTTAGCCTCCTTCGCCTAGCATGGTGTCTTTAAGATTCATGCACATTTTTAAGGATATTAATGTCCATTTCTTCTTATTGCTGAGCAGTAGCTTACTGTATGGGTACAGCCACCTTCATCCTCTCAGCACCTGAAAGTCCTTAGGCTTGTTTCCTTTTGGGATGATGTGAACTGTGAACACTCACAGACAAGGTTTGTGCACACTTATGTTTTCATTCCTTTTGTATAAACACTTGTGAATGGGATTGCTAGTTCATATGGAAAATATATTTTTAACTTTGTAAAATTCTGCCAAACCGTTTCCCAAAGCTGATGTATTATTTTGCATTCCCACCAGCAACACATGAAACTTCTCGTTGTTCCACATCCTGGTATTTGCGAATTACCAGGAGGATTACTCTATTAATTCTCACAAAAACAGTATGAAGTTAGGTAGTATTGTTATTATTCCCATTTTACAAATGAGGAAACCAAGGCCTAATGAGAATCAGTGACTTGTATATATTTCCTAGCCAATAGATGACAAATTCAGGCCTATTGATGTCAAAAACCCACTCTTACTATTATAAAACTTACTGTACTTAAAGTTAGAAAAACTTTTATTGGTAATCTAGAGCATTTTAGAACAGGTACGATGTAATAGTCACATCTCAAAAGCCGAGAACCAGCCATTTAATCTCATAAGTTATACATACAAAGTTGAACATGTACAAAGGAACTTTTTCTAATTAACTGAAAAACGAATTTAGAGGAAACGAGAGAAAATGGCTTTCATGTCTGAAGTTTTTTCCTCCTCAAATCAGAACATCATGTAACTTCTATTTGACAATTGACCCCCATCTCTTAAAGATATGAGGGTAAATGGTCAAGCCCAATGTACTGAATTGGGGAGAAAATTCAGCACCAGAGCCAGAACTCCTGGGCTTTTGGCATCAGCCTTCCTGCTAGTTTCCTGGGTTAACATAAGGTCTCCTTTGTGACAGGCTTAAGGCAGATATCCTAAGACCTTTAAAACTGAAGCCCCAGTGAGGTAAAATGTGTGCTGTGAGCACAGTCTCAGAGAGACCAGAAGCAGATGCAGCAGCACAGGCAATGTGGGCACTTGCACACAGGTGTGGTTTTGCCCTCCTCTTCCTGGTCATCCAGAGCTCTCAAATTGGAGGCCTCTAGGACCTACTCTGCTAACAGGTACTTCCTTTAATTGAACCTAAATATCCACAGATTTCACACACACTAGATTTGTTCCTGAAAAAATCTGAAGCTCATCAACACTGGAGACACATTCCCTCGCTAAGTTTGCCTGCAGGCCTAGTTCATGGGTATATTGTGATCCTGGTCCTCACAATTGGCCAAGATACCAGAGTGGTCAGATTTGCACACCTGAATCCCTTTAATGTGAGAGTCTTTGTGAGCCTGACCAGAAATGCCACTAGATTGGCTGCCTTTGGCCACCAGTCAGGTGGGGTGGAGGGCCAGGGCAGAGCAGGCGGAGGTGTGAGCTTGTTTTTGCCTCAGCTCTGCCAGCTTTTTCCTCCCTAATGGTGTGAGAAAGTGTTTTGAGACACAGACTTCTTTTTCTCTTTTCTTCATATTTTCCTTAGGATAAATTATAGAATAATATAAATATATCTCATCAAATTACTCTGAAGTACATCTACTTGAGAAGGAAAGATGTAGGTCTTTAGTAAGCATCAAAGTTTTGGAAGAAAAGAACATCCTAGAGACCTAGACATACGAAATACAAAGGCCAAAGTGCTTAGAAGTGAAAGAGTCGTGACTTGGAGCCAGGGCTTCTAAGTCCATTATTTTTTCTGTAATTTTTTGAAGAGAAATTTCCACATACACATAATAAATGTTTTTGTTGTTTTTTTCAAAATTCACAGCATTTTTCTCATTCACATATAGGCTCTTTATTGTGGTGGCTCAGATTAGAAGGGCTGGTGAGATTGATGTCCCATCCATATCCGACCTGTCCTGGGACCTGATGCCACCTGCTGTCTGCTGACAGCCCCTCTGGCACCTGTAGGCCACTCTCGTGTGTGCCCTGGCCTGCTACGTAGACTTCTTCACCTGGGTCCACACTCTGGTTTCCATCTTCGTCCTGAACACAAAACTTTCCAGTTTCACACAACTTCCAGTTCTGAACACTGTAGGGCTACTTTCTTCTTGTGCTCTCTGGGACCTGCATGCTGGAACTCAGTAGGCTGAAAAATAAGTGACTTATCCAACCATGTGACAGAATTTAAAGTGTGATGTCACATATGTCAGTCAAGTATAAGCTGTTGCCACAATTGGACAAGTACCAGTGTGTCTGGATGGCCGGATAGCAGGATACCACCAAAGTCAGAGGCATAGACACATTCCTCTCCTGCATCAACACACACCCTGTGTACTCTTCTATGGGCGTGTGATATGTACATGCACGTGAGTGTGAGTGTGTACATGTATAGGTGTGCGCGCATGAGTGTTGTGCACATGTGTGTGCGTATGAGCGTGTGTGTTGCTTCTTTGTTGCTCTTCTAAGGAGGCAGCAGTAATTGTAGAGTATCAGAAAGAACAAACCAAGATCTAAATTATCTCTGGCCCACACTTGTGACTTTTCTTTAGGAAACTTCATCAAGAGTAATTTGTCATGGAAAGCAGTCTCTTGTGTCACTCAATCAGTTTCAGAAGCAACAAGCACTCCTGAGTACCCACGAGGCACCAGGCCCTGTTAAAGGAAAACATCCCTGCAGACTCTCCTGTAGTTTGCCTGATATCCAAGAGCAAAGGCAGTTATCAAGGAAACCATTATGTGGCTCCAGTAGCTCAAGAGATGCCCCTAGAATGTGTACAATCAATGATGCTTTGCCATGATAACCTCCTTTATCACAAGATTCTCAAAGGGCCTGATCTGTGTGACACTGATTGTGCTGGTTCGGGTCCCAAGAGAAGAAGACCAGAGGGTGGTACCATGCCCAGTGGAGAAACAGAGCCACAAGACAGAGTCAGAACTAAAGTCTAACCTGAGGCTTAGGTTGCACGGTATTTTAGAAGGCAACAGGTGTGAGAGGACAATAACACTCAGGCAAGGGGTTCTGATATTTGGGACTGGAACTCAGGCATTTAAATCCTGTTTTGGGTCAGGCCCACATTTATTCACTAATCTTCCTGCCTGTTAAATTCATTAACCCAGAGCCATGTCTTGTTCTTTGTAAGATGGTACAAGGAAGCAGGTTGATGATGGGCACAAACATTTGTGCTACCCACAGAGAAATGCTTCGTAAATTAAATTCATCTGAGGCCTGGTGACCAGGATCTGTTGAGTATCTGGATGTTAACTATAGTATATTCTCTTAGGCAGTAGAATCTCCTCTTTGTGACCAACTAACAACATAATCTGCAAAGAGAGAATAATTTCATCTTACAACTCCAAACCTCTTGTGTGAAATTATAGACTAGTTGAAATTAAGAACGATAATGATTGATTTGTGCAATATAGCTATGGATTGTCCATGCTGTGACATCCAAGAACAATATATTCCATTGTCAATCTTTTATTTTGTTTTCTTTCCTTTTTTTTTTCCTCTTGTCTCCAGGAGACCAATTAATTGTTCAAAGGTAATATATAGAGGAGATTTCAAGAACATTTACTTTGGCACTGTCTCTGCCCCTTTGTGGTCTGGCTAACAATAAAGCTAAAATTTGTTTTGTAATGACGGTTCCAGTTGGACTGGAATCCCTTTGAAGTTCCTGCAGTTTGCTGTTGTGAGAGCTCAAGACATTATTTGACTGCAATAAAACACTCTCTGTGTATTATCAAAATATGTTGCACACTGAACTGTAGCAACTTGCAGTGACCGAACTCCCCCTTGGAGGTGCCCTCCATGAGTGGAGCACAGAGCACATAGAGATGAGCTTTTCTCTGCATTCATTTTGTGTTTAGTCATTACTTCATGAGCCACTCACGGATCTGATCCTCTTCACAAAGTCTATACCATTAAATATGGGGAGCAGAGAGCAAATCTGAACAGTGATATTAGCCAGGCACGTTTGCCTGGCCTGGTAATTAAGATAGAGCACCATGCCAGTTGTTGTAAGGTTCAGCTTCTCAGCTCTTGCATCAGCTGACCTAAATTATTTAATGATGTTGTCACCTCTAAATAAATATAGTCATTGTCCTGGTCTCTATTTATATGTTAAAACTCTTTCCCACCCACCCCCATGGCCTGGAACAATCCATATGCTTCAGTAGAAGAGGGCGTCACAGGGCTATTTGGAGCCACAGCCAAAGTTTGGCTTCACACAGGATACTGCTCCTCTGAGATGTAGCTGTCTGTAGTACATCAGTGCAGAAGTATTTGGTAACCACCATCTGAATGCTCTCAACATGGATTACACAGCAAAATGGTATCTTCCTTATTCAGCACAGTGTGTGCATGAGAGAGAATATTGTGTGTGTGTGTGTGTGTGTGTGTATGTGCATGCACACACATACATGTGCACTGGGGTCATATAAATCCAAGAAGCACTTTTTATCTAGGGCTGTTTGAGTAAATTTAATCAGTGTTTTTCTTTGCTATCAGATTCATATTCCATGTATCAGAATGTGCTGTGGCAGGTGCTTCTTTAAAACAAATAATGATACCCTTGCCATGTTTAGCCATATAGCTGACTGTGCTATGTTCCACTGCTGTATAAATGAAAATATTTAGTCTTTTATAATGTTTAAATGATCAAAAGAGATGTCTGAAAATATATTTTGGCACAGGGACATCCCTCCTTATAGCAAGTTACAAATGTGTCATATAGAAAGGTAATTACAAATTTTATTTTAATTTTTGCCTCTGACTTAGGTTAAAATGTTCTACCTGGCTCCCTGTCTGCTTTGTGTTTCTGTTCCTGTCTTACATGTTACCTTTTCACACTTGATCTGAGTTAGTTATTAAGGAGAAAATTAATCAAAAGTCCACCAAAGTCACTTCCAGTTTGATTCCAACATGTAAGGAAAAAGAAATCATTGCTCTACCCTCACAATAAGAAGAAAGCTGAACAAACTGGAGATCAGCAACTCTTCCTGAATCTACTAGAGAATCAAAGTCACAGGGCAAACTGTTGCCTCCAAAATTGGAGAAATACAGAGAATCAGATCTTATTAGGAGCAGAAACCTCTGCTGGAGCCAGCACTGGATAGGAGTACTTGGAAGGCAGCAGACATAATCTATCAAAACTCACACAAGATGAAATAGGTACTCACAATTTAAGAAATTAAATCAAGAATCAATAATCTTCCAAAACAGAAAGTACCAGCTAGATGATTTTGCTGGTGAATTCTACCAAAT
The DNA here is from genome assembly GCA_004024805.1 of Geosciurus inauris. Taxonomy (NCBI): domain Eukaryota; kingdom Metazoa; phylum Chordata; class Mammalia; order Rodentia; family Sciuridae; genus Geosciurus; species Geosciurus inauris. Next base: position 2,313 of record PVHX01000779.1, on the reverse strand, counting down.
ATTTAAGAAAATATTATAGTCATTCTTTACAATCTCTCCCATGAAATAATAGAAGCAAAGGAGAAACTTTCTAACTCATTTTACCCTTAGTACCAAAACGAGGTAAACAAAAAAGGTAAATTATCAAGCAGTATCTGTCATGAACATAAATTTTAAAATTTCAAACAGGATTTAGTAAATCAAATCCAACTGTGTAAAAAGAATTATACACCATAACCAAGCAGGATTTTTCTAGGTATATATTCTAGGTTCATTATTAGGAAATCTAACATATGAGCATGCAATACATATTTTAAAAGCATTTGACCAAAACAAAGCACCTATTCATAATTTTTTAAAGAACTCTCAGTAAATTAAGAACAGAGAAGGGCTGGGATTGTGGCTCAGTGGTAGAGCACTTGCCTCGCATGTGGGAGGCACTGGGTTCGATCCTCAGCACCACATATAAATAAATGAATAAATAAAGGTCAATCGAGAATTTAAAAAAAAATTTTAAAAAAATAAATAACAGAGAAGCTGGGATGGGGATGATAGCACATGCTTGTAGTTCCAGTGACTTGAGAGGCTGAAGCAGGAGGATCACAAGTTCAAGGCCAGCCTCAACAACTTAGTGAGACCCTCAGAAACTTAAGGAGTTTCTGGGGTAATAGGGGAGTTTCTGTGTAATGGGGCTAAGGTTGTAGCTCAGTGGTAGAGCACTTGCCTAACACGTGTGAGGCAATGGGTTCGATCCTCAGCACCACATAAAAATAAATAAATAAAATAAAGGTATTATGTTCATCTACAACTAAAAAGTAAAATAAAATAATAAATAATAAAAGGGCTGGGGAGGTAACTCAGGGGTAAAGCACCCCTGGGTTCAATCCTCAGTACCAAAAACAAAACAAAACAAAACTCGAAAAACAAAGGATATCTTCCTTATTTGATAAAGAACATTTACAAAAAAAAAAAACTACAGCTAACATCATAAATTTTTTTTGGTACCAGGGATTGAACTCAGGGGTACTCCACCACTGAGCCACATCCCTAACCCTATTTTGTGATTTTTTTTTTTTATGTAGAGACAGGGTCTCGCTGAGTTGATTAGTTCCTCACCGTTGCTGAGGCTGGCTTTGAACTTGCAATTCTCCTGTCTCCGCCTCCCAAAGTGCTGGGATTACAGGCTTGCGCCACTGCTCCCGGCTGCTAAGATCCTACTTAATGGTGAAAAACTAGATGCTTTTCCCCCTAAGATCAGAAAAAAGACAAGGATGTCCCTTATCATCATCATTCAATCTTGTACTGGAAGTGCTTGCTCATGCAATAACATAAGGAAAGGAATAAAATGTTTATAGATTGAGAAGGAAGAAATAACACTGTCTTTGTTCACAGATGACCCTGATGGTCTATGTGGGAAATATCAAAGAATCAAAAACAAAAACAAAATTCCTGGAATAAATATTCAATTATATCAAGTTTGTAAGATATAGGATTATAATGTAGAAGTTGAACTCTTTCCTATATGTATCAGCAATGAACAAGTATAACTTGAAATTAAAAACACACATCATTAATATTAACATCCCCCCAAAAAAAGAGAAAAATACTTAGTTATAAATCTAACAAAATATGTACAAGATCTATATGAGGGAAAACAAAGCTCTGATGAAAGAAATTTTTAAAAACCTAAATAGATGGAGAGAAAGCCCTTGTTAATGGATAGGAAAACCCTATGGTTAAAATGTGAGTTCTTAGCTATGAATCTATAGAGCCCAACTTGATCTATAGATTTAATGCAATCCCAGCCAGAAGCCCAGTAAGTTAATTTGTGGATATGAACAAACTGATAACAAAGTTTATTTAGAAAAGTAAAAGCCCCTGAGTAGCCACCACAATACTAAAGAAGAACAAAGTCAGACACTGACACTGCTAAAGTGAAAATGATCGTGACATGGTGGTATTGGTAAAAGAATAGACAGATAAATCAATGGAAAAGAATAGAGAGCCCAGAAAGAGACTCACAAATATAGTTTTTGACAAAGGAAAGGCAACTGAATAGAGAAAGAACAGTCTTTTGAATGAGTAGTACTGGACCAACTGAACATGGATATGCAAAAAGTTAATCTGTACACAGTCCTTATACTACTCACAAAAATTAACTCAAAATGCATCACAGAGACAAATATAAAACTATGAAACTTCTGGAAAATACTGTAGGAGAAAATCTGGGTGTCAAGTTTTTATAACACCCAAAGCATGATCCATGGGGGAGGGGGAAGTCGACAAGTAGAACTTTAGTAAAATTTAAAACTTCTACTCTTGAAAAGCAGTGTC
>PVHX01000778.1:147970-255195 GCA_004024805.1 Geosciurus inauris | reverse complement strand
ATGTAACATTCATTTATTTAACAAATATTTAGCAATTTCCTACCACATGTCAGATTCTATTTCTGGGTTCTAGAAATACGGTGATAAGCAGTAAGACAAAGTCCCTGAACTTAGGTAACCTAAAATCTAGTGGCATCTCTCTGGGATCTTGACTCTATTCTAAATAAGTAACCTTCATAAGGACAGTTTTGGTAAGTGAATAATTTGTACACATGAAAATACATAACACTCATTCCAATGTATTCATGTGGAAACATAAATTCTGCAGTCACGTAGGTGTCTGCTTTATGTGCATAATTGTTAGACAATGAGTAATTGCTGACAGACTTGATAATGATGCTGCGTGAAGGTATAATGCTATTGTATCATTGAACACAGTGTACATCCTAGATCATGTTTGCTACAGCCTTACCAAACAAACAATGGTTGGAAATAAAGCAAAAAACTGTCTTTTCTCTCTTCTCTTCTCTTTCCCTCCCCTTCTCTTCTTTGGTACTGGGGTATAGGAACAAGGCCTTGCGCTGCTGGGCAAATCCTCTATCACTGAGCTATGCCCTCAGCCCTAAACTTTCTTTTCTTGATGACATTTAATTTTCTTCCAAGTGTACCAGGGGAATCTATATTATCAGTATGCAAGGTGGGTGATATTTTTAAAGTTGATTTGCAAAATTTTAGGAGCACTTCAGATCATAAACTGATCATCTAGGGTATTTGACATTATGTTGAGAGGACAGCCTAAGACTTTCTTTGCTAAACATTTTGGCCATTGATCACTGATGTTGGGGTGGGTGGATAAGTAGGACATTCCAGCTTTATTCTATTCTTCTTAGCTAGTTATGTTATTTCTGAAAAAAAAAATGTTTTCATCTATTTTTGCAGGCTTAAATTCAGTAGAAAGAAATGAAGAAATAGAACACATCCTTTCATCCCAGATGACAGAATCTATACTTGTGGTATTCAACTGTCTAATAGCATTTATCAAGTCATCTTGTTTTTCAATTCAAATGGCACCACCATGGATTGTCTTTCTAATACTGTTACCTGGTTCAGAGACATGAGCCGTTTTGCAATGTCCATTTCAGTTGTGATTTGGAAGCAACTCCTTTTCACAATGTTCTGACACTAATAGTAGTCAGGGAAGCATTTGAGAGCAAAAGAACACTTGAATTTTCTCAGAGTAAGAAAGTGAGTGGCCTCTGGACCTGTAGTCTCATTTCACAGGGTAACAATAATGACTAATCAATATGAGGGGCTGCGTGGCATCTCAGGTTAATTTAGCAGGAGCTAGCATCTTGACCTGGGAGTTTACATAAACATCTTGTCTCAAATGAGTGCTGTGTATTGGATGTTTGTGGTGGGCTGTTTTCTTGTTCTCTTCTCTGGTTTAAAACAACACATATTTTAAATAGTTTGATTCAAGTCACATGGTGATTGTTTCTCCTGAGGAAAATCCCAGCACCGGGTCAGCAGGTGGGTTACAGATTAGTGACAGTGGGGACTGGCTGACAGCTGTACTTGAGGGCTGTCTGGGGTCTCCCCCACCTCCCTCCACACAGCCACTGGGGGCTTGTCAGTCACTCCTGGCCATGCTGCTGTAATTTAGCTAATTCACTCAAACTGTAGTTTTGAAAGGCAGTAAAACAAACAGAGTCAATGTCCACAAATAAGAGGTACATTTAACACATAAAACCAGACCCATCTAGCCTATGGATTGAAAAAAAAAAAGGGTCTTATGTTTTATAGTTCTAAGTGATTAGTTTTATGCTGCTTTACAAAGTAAATTCAGTGTGGAGGTCATAATGAATGAATCCCTAGATGTTTACCAAGCCCCCAAATTAAATTGCATTCTTAATTGTTTTGCAAATACATTGGCTTACCTAATTAAATAGGAATGACTCTATGTTGCTATAGAGGATAGGATATTGAAGCCTTTAGGACTCATTTCAAATTAGCTCTTCTGCTTGATTAACAAATTTGGCCCATTCAGGTTTTTTGGTACTGTGAAAGAATGTCATAATCTAATGGACTACTGAACAAATTTTTTCAAAGTCATGCGAATAATTATTACTTTTGAGAGTTAAAAATAAATAAAATATACTTACTTTATTTGAACTTTCAAATTTTGAAATTTAAAAAATTATATATTTTCTTCTTTTACATTTTTGAAGAAGTAAAAATAAGCTTTAAAAATACTTTCTACATATGAGATAATGCAGTCATCTATATCTAAGATACCATCACAAAAGTATTAGCAGAAGCACATAAAAGAGTTTATGTTTTGAAGTCTCAGTAATCTCAAAATTAAAAAAAAATGAGTACATACATAAATATTCCAATATATGAAATTTTATTCTACAAGGTAAATTATAGATAGATCTTATCTTATTATTATTATTTTGTTCATTTTCATTTATAATCTAACATAGTTGAAAATATTTTGGAAAAGAGTAGCAGGAAATAGGGCCTGTGAATTTTATTCAAAAATGTGAGCAATTTTATTTAAAAATGTGAGCAAACTCACATTTTTCTCCCAGTTTCTCCAACTCCATGAGGCCTACCCTCTATTTGTGAAGACAGTAATATATATGGTACTCCTCACATCTTATGAAGGGAGATCCCCTATGTACCTTTGCTTTTAATGAAAAATTTTAAAATTTAAAAATTCTTTGAAAGAGAAATAAAAATCAATAATTTCTCTAAAGTTTTGTAATTATTATCTATTATTTACTATTCGATTCCTGCTGACATTTATTGGGGTAGGCCCTTGGACTGCAATGTCAGAATACCCTTTGATTGTGAGGTGTTTTCTTCCCTTAGAGTTTCTTATGAACTTTCTATGAATTGATATCACTAAGGAGAGTTTTGGCATCTGAATGTCACCTGGTGGCAGGATGAAGGTAGCTGGTATTTGTAGCACTTACAAAGAAGGGTGGGTATAAGATCTTTGGCTAATCAGTTCATTTTCATCTTATTTAGGGGAGAAGCATGTTGAAGTTGGAAAGCCAGGAGACCAAAGGTAGTAAATAAAACTGCTGGGCAAGGCTTTATTGGGAAATACGCTTCTGGGCGAATTCCCTGGTCCAACAGAGCAGGAGGGGAGAATCGCATATGTGTTCTACAGTACAGAAAATTTAAAGAGCCTGTTCAGGATGGGGAAGGCTTAAGGCAGGAAGAGGAGATATCTGGAGTCCTGTGTTCCCCTGGAGTTGGTCAGGGGATCCTGCTGAGGTCAGAGTCTTTCCGGGATGAGTCAGGAAAAGTCTGCTGATTGGTAGAAGTTGCCATTACTGCAACAGACGTCAGCATCTGGTTGGCTGTTCCTTTGCGCATGCGGGCTGCTTGATGCTTATTTCCCCCCGGCTTCCCTGGCCACTCAAAACTGACCTAACAAAAGCAATGAGGAACAGATCCACCTTGCTTTGTAGGCACCGTGTGTCTCCACTTTAATAATCAAATCTTAAGACCAAGTTTTCTGAAGAAGAGGCTGTTGCTTTTTTCAGGTTTCAGTTATGTGGTCTGATGAATTGGTTTTCAAGGACCACTAATTCCTAGGCATCTGAAGACCTGGGGAAAAAATAGAGAAGTTTTTTATTTTGTTTTTATGTTCCCCTTTTAAGAATTTTTAAAATTTTTATTAAAAATGAAGTTAGTATGAGAATTCTTTCATGACAACAAAATGTTCTGAGGGGAATCAGCTCAGGTCACTATAGAAAAGTTTTCTTTTAGTACGAAATAGGATGGGGAAAATTTCAATCACTCCAGTTTCTCAAGGGAAAAATTATTTATGTATTTGGATAAATCAACCAAAACCAAAACCAAAACTCATATATTCAAGTATCAAAAGATAGGAATGGTTTTCTAAGAAAGTGAGAGCTAAAAACCAGGTTAATAGGAATTATTTGATTGCTTGGATATGAGAAAGAGCAGCTACACTAATACATTGCTCTGAAAAAGAGTGTGAATCAGAAAGGAATAAACATTCCTGAAGAAAGGGAAATTTTGGAAGAAGAGATGAATTGAGCTTGTATACTTAATAGGGAAAAGAGAAAAAATCAAAACCTTAGGTGCAGCTTGGCTGAGCGGGGACATATCAAAACTTGATAAGGTTTTAACTTGTTAGCTGATATTACTGAGGATTAACTCCACCTTCTTCCTCCCCTACTTATCTTCAGTAAAGGCCACACTGCCTATTAACATTTGAGTAAATGCATCCTTTTGGATGAAGTCAGGTAGGCACAGAGTCTTGATGTGGTGAAAACAGCAGATGTAGGAACTGACCTTGGGAGAAGTGTACAGCTGACCTTGGGGTCACACTGGAGCTTGCCTTTTTCATAGTAGCAGAGCATTTTTTGTTTAAGGTAGAAAGCTGTTTTGAGAATGTGATTTATATAAATGGTCTTGAAGTATTCATCTTCAAAATGACACAGCAGAGCTGGTTTATAATATAGACAGGCATTAAATACAAAATAAAGATGAATACCCATTCACACGGAATACCAGTCCTACAACCTGAAAGCTACTTACATTCCAGCTGGCTCTATAATGATGGGATATGAATGCTAGGACCCTCAGCTTTGATAGGTTTGCTGTAGATTTGATATATAATAGTTGTAGAGAAGTTGAATAAAAATATGACTGGTGGTGTAGCTCAGTGGTAGAATGCTTGCCTAACACATGCAAGGCCCTGGGTTTGGTTCCCAGCATCACAAAAATGAATGAATCAATAAAATAGATCCAGGCTTTACATTAGCTGTGTGACCTTTATGGAAGTCAAGGCTTAGCTTTATCAAATATGAAATAAAACATGTGGGTAAATGACCTCTAAGGCCCCACCCAAGTCTAGTGTGACAAATTTATCATTAGAAAAGTCTGTTCCTTAAGTGTCTATAAATGTGGCTTTGATATTTCTCAAGGCCTTAATTTTCCAAATGGCTTGTACCTTCTAGAAATACTCATAAAGCAAATCCATAGGAAACCCTTAGTTTATAAATCATTCTGTAGTCACAGTATGGTACTTCTTGAGTCTTAGTAAATTTTCTTTTCATTGGGATTTGACTTTCATAAGAAACACTTCATAAATAATAGAGGTATAAAATCTAATTAATGAGTATAATAGTTATAAAATGGTGAATTATGAAGGAAATGATGTTGACAACAAGCCAGTTATGATGATGATAATAGTAATAAACCCAATAATAGCAAATCTGTGTACTAAGATCACTCTTTATTCATGATAAAGGGCTTCAAAACATTATGGATATTTGAAAAATGATTAAATTGAAAAAATGTTGATTAATGAGCTAATTTGTTCAATCACTTTTTATTCATTCAATTAACAAGGAAAATATATTGGTAAAAAATTCAGAAACAGTCATATCTTTAAGAAGCTTATAGTTTAATGGGAGGGTCAGATATTTATCAAATAAATATTCAAGTAAATGTAAAATTGTCACTGTGATGTTAGAAGCATTTGACCCTTCAAGGAGGATAGTCATGGCTTTCTTGATCAAATGGTATTTCAGTTGTTGTCCTCGTGAATGAAGAAAAGAGGGCAGAGGGGGCGGGGGGAAGGGGGAGGGATGTTCCCAGAAGAGGGACCTGTGGAGGTCAAATTACTATTCATCTGAAGGACTGAACATGGTCTCTATTCTAGGAAGGGCAGAGGAGCATGGTTGTATGAGGTTCCAGGGGAAGGTAGAGGTTAGACCAGCCATGGACTTGTACGCTATGTCTTGGTTATCTGTCTTTAGCTTAAGAGGTACACAAAGTTATCGAAGATTTTAAGCAATGATGTTTTAGCAGAGGATGGGGGGCTGAGATTATATTATCATAGTTAAAATTTGGAAAGATCCCATAGGCAGTAGATGGTAGAACAGGGTGGAAGGAGGTCAGTCTGGATGTGGGTAGATAAAAGATGATTGTAGAGCTCCAGGAAGAAGTTCATAACAACTTGGACTAGAAAGGTGATGGTGGAAGTCTCAACAGATTTCCAGAGCTCAGGGAGTCATCGAGTTTTTTTTCCCCCCAAGTATCTGGCAAGGTTTGTGTGTATGTGTATGTCATGAAGACAATTGTATTAGCAACTCTTACACTTGAGTGGAACTGATCCCCCTCCCCGCAGCTGAGATTTCTAAAAGTACAGTAAATAAGTTCTCCATAACTTTCCTTTTCAACTGTTTTTGTCTTGTTCGTGTTTGTTGGCTCTGGACCTGTGGAGTTTTGAGCCAATGGGAGCCTGGGTGGCAATACAGGAAACAACCCTTTGGAGGAATCTTGCTGACTCCTGTTATTTTCTGGGATCTCTGTCCTGACCATTACTGCCTAGGTTGGGCTTAGACTGTGAGCTCCTTATAACCTCAAGTGTTGAAGTATTTGCTGGGGAGACAAAATCTTGGAGAACATTCTCCCTCTGTGTAAAACACAAAAGCTAAGTAAAAGATTTCCCTACAACCTTTCTATTCTGCCTTCCTGACAATGAGACATCTGATTTTCCATCAATGTAGCCATTTCTACCTGTATCTGATGATAGGACACGAAATTACCCTAAATTGCATGAAGTAGGAAGAATTGTGTATGCACGTGTTTACATATATAAACTGAGCTGTTTGTTGCAGAATTGTCCTTAAGAGGAACTTTGTTTTTGCCTCTGGGGAAATACCTTCATGGTTCTGCTGACTATGAAAAGTAAGTGAAAGGCCCTGGTGTCATTCTAGGGAGTTTAGAAAAGAAGAAAAACTGCACTGTAATAGGATCTTGGGGCATCTCTGCTGGTGGCTTTGGAAAAGAGGAAAGGAAAGTCTAAAAGAGTTAGGAAGAACGGGTCTCAGCAAACTGACTAGAGTCTAGAACCTCAATTTGCATAGTCAGTGAATAATTTCTATACACTGAGGGTACATAAGATTCTAGGGAAAGAAACATCTGAAATTCAGTATGAAGATGTTTTTAGCTCTGTGCTGTAATTGTTCCTCTTATCCTCCAACTTTTAGTAAAATATGTTATGCAAAACAGCTTTGTGTTAGTGGTTCCTCAAGGGAAACAGGAGAAAAGAGACCATATTCATGCTGGGGAGACCCAGACCAGAAAAGGAAGAGCAGTTTCCAGAAGAGATGGGGAGCAGAAAGCAGGGAGTTGGGATGGGAGCTGAAGTTCTCAGTGAGCAGCATGAAAACATGAGCATACCCCTCATTCCATGCCTCAGAAATTCTGAGACACATTAAAAAAGGCACCAGGATTTCCACCCTACCAGGAATAGGAACTAGAGTCAGTATATTTAGATATTAAATAGTTTCATTGCAAATCTGGAGAACTTGGGGCTGCCCTGGTAGTCATTGCTTCAGAGCTGTTTCTACTTGTAGAATGAACCAGACATGCTCACCAGGCCCCACACTACTTCAGATACGGTGCATGAGCGTGGCTCCTGAGGGCACGGGGCATAGAGATGGACCTATGAACTTGGGTGTTTATATTCAATTTTAAATTTGATGTTTCCCCAACCTCATTGCATGAAATGTCCACAAAGTCCTAGAAGAATGCTACCACTCTTTTGTTTTTGTTATTAAAGGAGGTTGTGATTTTAATAGCAAAGTAATAAAAAAAAAATCTAACTTCCAACAATACTCAAGCAACATTGAGTACTCTTTCAGGTATAGTTAGTATTACCTTTATTTTACAGATCAAGAAAATGAAGTTTAGACAGGTTGTGACTTACCCCAGTTATGCTAAGTGATACGGAGCCACAGCTTGAACCCAGGACCTTTGATTCCAAGTCATGTGCTCTTTTTTATTACGTCATTCTCCCTGAATTTACTATAAGCCAAAAGCAGTGGAGGGAAGATTTTTTTCCACTGTGATTTTCCCTGAGTCCTGAACCTCAAGCCCTGGGTAGAGAAGAATGCCAGGTGTCTTGATAGCATTGCTGTGTTTATACTAATTTCTTTACCACTATAGGGTAACAAAATATGAGGCACAAACTAAGAGTCAGTTGGAGTTCTTTAATTGGAAATCTATTTTCATGTCCAGTTAATTTTTCCCCAGTAGGTAAATAACAAATCCTTTTGGAGAACTGCAAGAACATTTTCATCATAAGTACTACTTAGGATTTACAAGAGGTTAGGGGAATGGCTTTTCAATCTGGTAATTGTTTTTATGTGTATTCACTTCCTGTTGCTCCAGGAACTCAGTGAAATGCTATTTGTTCTCTTGAGAAATTATTGCAGATCTCTACATTGATAAGACACTACATATATGCAGGTTTTCACTTTTATTTAACATATTGATTCCAGGGAAATGAGAACGAAGCTGTAGGAGACTTCATTAAAACTTGGCTTTATTCCTAGCTTCATGGGCTAGTGAATGACCTGAAAGATCACCTCTTCCAGTCTCTGCCTCTGGTGTATATGATGCTTAAATAATTCAAAAAAGAGCATTTCTGCTATTTTTAAAACTCTGCAATTTACCTTGGGAACTTAAATGCTGTAAGAACATGCTCTTTACCTCAAAATATATCTTTCCATCCAAGTTAATCAATCTTTTCTCCCTATCTGACAACTTCAGTCTCGAACTCTGTGTGTGTGTGTGTGTGTGTGTGTGTGTGTGTCCAGTGGGGGACAATACTTGATGATCAGCCCTCTCGGTACCAAGATGACTTGTAGATTTAATAGGTGTGCTAGGTCAGCTTTCAACTAGATCAAGTAATCTCATTAAAAAAACGTTAATGAGTCCTTGAGAATTCTGTCTCCTATACCCTCTTCCTTAAACTGTAAAGTACAAGATTATGTGTGGTCATGAATGTACTAAGTACTGTTGGCTAAATGTATAATACTTTTTGTGTTTTAAGTCTAGTATGAGGCAGAAAAAAATGTACCTTTCTTTTTCTAAGACCGCATTTGGAAATGACCACATGCAGTGTTTTAGCTACTGACTTTTGTCTGAAAGTATGAAAAGGGTATAAGCTGATAATGAGGTCCATGAAACATTCATTTTCTTATTTAAAAATATTTATTAAGTGCCTATTATGTGCCAGGCACTGCTCTAGTGATTTGGGGTTTATCAGTGAATGAAACAAGAATCTCTGTCCTCTTAGAGCTTACATGCTAGGTAGGTATTAGGTCACACGCATCATGTGCTATGTATTTATGGTCTGTAATATGTCTGAAGAATCTACATATTCTGGAAAGGACCTCATCCTCATATCTTCATAAACTGGGGAGGTGATGGAAACTGCCAGTACCTAGTTCAGAAGAAAATTAAATGAGGATATATATATATATATATATATATATGTATATGTATATATGTATATATATGTCTCCATATATATTCATGTATAAAACACTGAATATATATATATTCATGTATAAAACACTGCCTATATAGTGCCTACCTGTGCTGTGATACTTGGTGTATTCAGTGGGCATTTAGTGGGTACATGCTTCTCAGTATGACATTGTTTCTGCAGAAAAAGTATTTTTCCAGCAACTAACTTATAGGTAAACATTTACAATGTATAAATTGGGAATTTTCTGTGCATTATATAAATCCTTATGGAGTCAGTATGGGTGTGAATATTTAGAAATTAATTCACATAAACATAGTGGAAGAAGATAGAAGCTATTTATTAAGCACATATTTTTAGTGTACTTTTTCTCTTCAAAATTTGATGCTGGAATCAGTTGGTAAGAGAAATGAGGAGTGCACAGTAGATGGGATGTTTCCAAACTTGACTTTGAGCTTAGTATACTTGCTAGTTGTACAATCTTGGGGGAGTGATTTAACCTGTTGAGCTTCAATTTCCTCATCTGAATATTTGGACAATAATTTGTAAGTTATAGCATTGGCTGTTGTTAAGTAAGTTAATAATGAGATAACATACATGAATGTAATCAGACTCTTAATAAATGTCTATTTTAAAATTAGATACAGATCCTGCCCTAAAGGAAGAATAGAACACAGTCATATATTATTGTTGTAAGAGGTGGAAAAAATACAGATAAATGGTTGCTGGTTGAACATCAGGATGTACCACAGGGAGAGCAAGAATGAAGAAACTTGCTAGGGAGTAGGCATTCGGGAAGCATGGCCTTCCCACATGAGGAAATGGATAAGGTTAGTCTAAATAGCAGTTAGGTCAGGAGTGGGGTGAGTGCTCATGGAGCACACACAGGAACTTTAAATAGTTTAGCTGTTCATGTACATGCATTCTTTATGTGCAGGATACTGCTACAAATGCAGTGTTATTAATGTCTTAATGTGCACTATGGGGTTTATGATCATCTCTTTTAATCTTTAAGACCAGAGGCAGTTCACCCAGACTCTATGAGGAGGTGATTTTCTATCTCACTTTCTACTTTTTAATTTATTTGGAAATTTAAATTCAGAAGAGTTACCTAATTTCTGTCAAGTATTCCCTGTCTTTGCTTTTCATACTAGTGGCATAAATTTACACACACAATTAATTTAAAAATAAAATGTATTCTAAAATATTCATCAGATTAATAGAGATTCAACAATAATCCAGAATCTTAAAGATCAGAGGAGTTTGTAAAACATGCAGTACATTTACATACTAGCCTCTTGGGCTAATTTCAGGCCCAATTCATCTTAGGTGTATGGAGTGCTGTTTCTCTTGCTTTCTCCCCCTCTGCTTGCTTGGGGCACCACTCCTCCTTCCTGACCAATTCAGATGCAATTTTTCTGTAAAGCAGTTCCTGATGCCTACAAGGAAAATAGCGTTTTATGCCACCTCTGTACCTGTTCTAGCAGTTATCACCCAGTGCTGTGATTAATTTAGTTTCTGATCATCTTTCCCTATTGGGCTTTTCCTCAAGGAAAGACATACAATTTAATAAATTCTTATAAAGTTTGGAATTTATGTAGTGTATATTTAGCAAACATTAGTCGTTGAAGATCTAAATGACAGAACACTGAAATGATATGGGTCGTAGCTTTTTGACTCCTAGAGTGATTGAACTCAGTTAAAGAATACTAGGGGTAAACCAACCAAAGAGGACAAACTAAGAGTGAAGGTGTGGAGGAAATTGGGTGCTTTTGATCAGCCTTTTCAGGCCATTTTGTGGAAAACTTATCCAACTTCTAAAACAGTGGGTGTTGTATTGGATCCCCTAGGTAGTTTTATAAACATAAAGACTGGGTCTCATTTGTAGAGACTGTCATTGGAGATCCGTGTGGCAGAAGCTTTAGCTTCCCAGGTGATTCTAGAGCAAAAATACAGCCATAGTTCTACATATCCTCGATCTTTGTTATACTCCTCTGAGAATGAAACCGATGTGGGTACCAACGTGAGGCATATGTTATGTGTGTGTTGTGTATGTGTGTGTGTGTATGTGTGAAGTTATGCAACTCCTAGGAGATTCCTGGGTGAAGAAGTGGGGAATTAGTGATAGACAGGTTAAGAAGGTGCTTTTTGAATTTCATATTTCAAAGTTTTGAAGTGCAAACACGTAGTAAATAAAATGGATGTCTTGAAAGTATATTTACAAATAGCCCACCAAAAGAGGTCAGTTTAAATTCAAACTCCCCTATAAATGAATTTTCAAAGTCCTTTAGCTTTCCCTTGAAAGTTGATTCATTTTTAAGATTCTAATTTTGGACTAAATAAACACACAAGTAGATTATCTAGATAATTGAAGCCAAACCTATTTTAGGCTCTAATTATCTCCACTACTTCAGGTGAAAGGAAGTCTTTATTTTGAATTATTTAGCTAATTGAGGACAAAGCACAGTTTTTGTCTGTTTTCTCTGGATAATTTACAAGTATCATTGCAACTTTAATGCCTTCATTTTCAGAGGAAAATGCAGGCAACACAGCACTGTGATGGGAACCTCAGCTCCTGGTTAGCTAGCACTTGGGCTGCCTGATGGGAATTTCCCTGAATTATAAGAAGGGAATTTATGGAATTATGTTTTTAAGTTGCTTCTAAGCGAAAATATTGGCTGTATGATCCTATATTTTAATCCTATATCCAGTTGAATACTTTGAACTTCATCCAAATTATCCAGACTACGCAGAACCAATGATGGGCTCTGATTCTCTTTCTTTCCACTGGAGCCTGAAATCTCTTGGCACCAAGACTAGGTTTACACTGAATCAGAGGCTGGAGACTCTGAAATGCCCTGACAGGATAGAATTATTTTTATTTCTATTGTTGTGCCAATGTGGAATGTATGAGAACATTTTTTTTCTTTATTTAAACTTTTCACATAGTAGGAAAACCCTTTGGAGCAACAGTTCTCATTTCAAAGGGCACTAGAGTAAAAGGAGTATTTCCTTTCTTTAGTTTATACTCCAATAAAGGAGCAAAATGCCATGAGAACTCATTAATATATGTTTTGCTATCCTTAGGATGTAGTACAGAGGGCACTCTGATGTGGTGAAAACACTTAGAAATTTTGATTATTATAAGATTCCCAAGTGTGTGGTAATCTCTGATTGGAGATAAATTTTAAAAAATAGAGGCAATAAATAATTGTGAGAACAACTAACTTCAGAGCACAAAGTGTTAAATATGTGCTTAGTACTAATGATACCTTAATAAAAGTCTAGCAATACCATCTGAAGTTTTATTTTAAAATATCTTCTTTATTTAAATAATAAAACCCCCATTTGCCTTCATTAAATTCAACACAAAAACATGAAGTGACGTAGGTTGTTTGTTTTCTCATAGAGTCATCTTCAAAATAAGCTATCTGTCCCCATTTACTAAAAAATAATGACTCACCAAGAATTGGGAAATCCATAAACTGAAATTGAGTTCTTTCTACACATCATTCTCAGTTTACTGATGTCATGGATTATATTAATAAGTTCTCTAGTATTTCAAATCTTTTAGTCCCTCTGGTTTTCATGCATTTCTAAGACCTTAGCTAATATGGGTCTGTTTGTTGATGAGAAATGGAAGCAATCTTGGTTGTTGTAATCTTCAGTCTCATTTTTGGGGATTTTCCTGTGTATCTTCCTCCCCTTCTCAAGGAGGATGAATCCTGGTAAAAATACAGTGCTTGTCGTGTGAGATCAAGAATGGTCAGGTGCTGGAAATCAGAATAAGAGAAATCCTTGTACTCTCCCTTAGACAACTCTCCATGTTATTTCATATCAAAGTTGAGAAGAATTCCAGGGTCATCTAATCATCATACTGTTGACGCTCATAGATTGCCTTAAATGAAACCTTCCTGTCAGTCTATTTCCAAGGCAATCGGTCTTTGAAAATGGTGAATCCAGATAAGTTCTTGCCAGTTTGCAACAGGATGGTGAATGATGGGCTAATGGTTATGATAGAAGCTAATTTACAGAGTAAAGTATGTGGTAGACACTTTTTAAAAGTATTTCATATGCATTAATGCTTTAATCCTCATAACAACCTTATGAGGCAGGTACCATAATAATCCTTATTTTACTGATGAGGATAGTGAGACTTAAGTAAATAGCCTCAAGGCACTTGTGAGGAGGGAGAATAGATGGCATTCAAACCAAAGCATCTGCTTCCAGCATTTGGCGTCATTACTACTGTGCCATCCTATTCTTTTCTAGAAGCAGGTGGGCTGTTTTAGTTACTGGAAGTAAAATATTTCTTGGAGGTCTTATTTACGGTACTGTTGTCTATATAAAACCTGACACCCAAAGACACTTTCAGATCCCTTTTTGTGATTATGTGACATCAAAAGCTTTGTAACCACATAGGAACATTGATGTCTGGGGAATCACATTGAAAAATTAAAATTTGCATCCAATTAAAGGAATATTTTTACTTTATTGGAAGTGAACTAATAATGGATTCAGAATTACTATTTAATTGTTCCCTTTCTATAGAGTGTTGAAAACATGATTTCCAATCTGAACAATAACATGCAAGAGTGGTTAGAGCATAAAAATTGGGATTAAATTGCAATACCTTATGTTTTAATTTAAAATTTTAAAATAAATTGTATTTTCTCCAGGCAGAAAAATCCAGTTAACTTAAGAAAATACATTTTTGAGCATAAGAGTCCAGTCTGATATATTTTGCTCAACTCCAGGAGAACTGCACTTACTCAACCATAGAATCATAAAGCAGTGAGTTCAATGGAAAATTTGGTCTCATGATAAAAAATTAGATTGTACAGAAGAGAAAATATGATCAGACAGGAGAATTTTGAAGCTTATTTTTGCATTATGGAGTTTTGCAATAAAGTTTTGGAAAAACTTAAAAGATATTTGGAAAAATATCAGGAACAATTCTAAGTTCTATTTATTAATGAATCCATGAGTTTTATTTTCCAAACTAATTCTGTGTTTTAACATCTGTGAAATAGATGAGCTATAAATATAATAGTTGAAGCACTTCAATTATTAAATGATTTTTCTCCCCCTTTGGCTTAAAAGAATTTTTCTTCTGGGCCTACCTAGATGGGTGATATTTACTTATGCAACCAATCTAAAAATCTGAGCTGCTATTATATTGACCATGACACATGGTCTAATATTGAATATTAGAATCTTTGCGATCTGATTGATATTCAAATCACAATTAAAATGTTCTGTCGTCGAAGTATTTTGCTTTTTTTGTTTGCTTTGTTTTGATCTCTTCTTTTTTCATGCTCTAGAAATATCTAACTCTGATAACAACTTAAATTAGTGGAAATAGATGAGCTGAAGTTCCTGTGTATTTAAATTGAGTGACTCAACTTTGAAATATAAAATTTCTGTTGCTCTTTGCCTGGAAAAAGATAAAGGCATATATTTGTTTCCTATTGTCAGTTAGACAAGTACAATACTTCCCATTTTTGAGTCATCCCTAAACCACTTCCATACATTTTTGCTGTCTATCATGTACATTATTATTTATCGGCTATTTTTAAAAATTAACTTATTTTTATATTTAACTTTATCATAAGCAACAACGTCTATGAAATCACAAGTTTGAAGTACTAGCTTTATATTTATTCTATTACTTAGTTAATTGAATGCATAAAATTTTAAATGTCCTGCTCTGGTACCACCTAACATTAATTATAGTACTAACACTGAGGTTAAAAACTGTCCCAGTAAAACAACTGAGCATTTAGATTAAAGTATTTTCAATTTTTTTTTCCTTTCTCTCCTCTTCTTTCTCTTTAGAGTTGGAAATTGAATGACTTGAAAGTTACTACACAAATATAATTCCTCAGTCTCTTTTCCTCCACATAAAACTAAGGGACACCTTTCTGTCCAGTGCAAATTACTGAGCCAGTTCTGGTTTTTGGTTACTCTACGCAGGTTTGCTATCACTTCAGCATGTTCCCTTCTGTTAAAGAAAGTATGGTAGAATGCAAGTGAACTAACCTTGATTTTCTGTATTTTTAAGAGTAAATCATTTACCAACTGAGTCCTTTAATTATGAGTAGTAAAAAACAATTTCCTTGCAACACGCCCCTCTACTGATTGCAACACCATGCTTGAGAGCTCTGCTCTTACAAATTAAAAGGCACTGCCAGAATTTTTGTTTCTGTTTTAAATTTGCATTCAAGCAATAGCATGGATAAGACCACTTTTTTTTTTTTAAACCTCAAACAATTGCTTGGATTTTATTCTCCCCTTTATAATTCTCTTTTTCTTTCTTACTTTTAAAAATCATTTTAATCTCAGATATTTTACCAAACAGCTATGCTGAGAATTGTATGTAACTCGATTGATTATGACAAGGGTTATTCTTGGCAATCATTAGAAAAGGCATAGGGTGATCAACTCATCCCAAATTGCCTGAGACTTTTGTGGCTTCAGCATTAATGTCCAACATCATAGGAAATTCCTCAGCTCTGGGCAAATGGGATAGTTGGTCACCCTGAAGGAGAATGACATAAATTGAGAATGTGTCTGGATATGATTTTAGCTGAGTGTATAACTTGGTAATCTCTATATTTAAATATGCTGAAATCTTGGACTTCAATGTAATGAGCATAGCTAAAAATGGGCAGAAAGATCTCTCTGTTGCTCAACTTGCCTGTTCTCTAAATTACTGTTATAGTGAACTACCAAAAACACACATCTTAATCCTGTCACTGCATTGCATAATATGGCTTCCCAGTCATTTTAGGACCAAGTCCAGAAACTTGAACTTGGCTCATCTGGCCATACTTGATTTAGTTCAGTGGTTCTCAAACTTTACTTTGGTAAGAATCACCTTGAGAATTGGTTTAAAACGCATATTCCTGCACCCCTGGTTCAGAAGGAATGAATCTAGAGAGTTGCATCTGTTGGCAAAAACCTGTTGCTGTGAGTCACTGTGTTTCAAGTGGTGCTTGGTCAACCTGTTTCCATTTTCTTACCAAGGTTCAATCTCTTGCACTCCCCCCTTACACTTTTCTCCTAGAGTTTACTGTAATTTATTTAGGCTTTTTAGTGTTCTAGACTTTCACACACACTGGGACTACTCTAAGCTGCCCAGGCTGTCCTTCAACTTGTGATTCTGCTGCCACTGGCTCCAAAGTATCTGGAATAACAGGCATGTGTCACCATACTCAGCTACATACTGGGACTTCTCAAATCCCTCTCCTAAATCTTTATGGACCAAGCAGATTTCTACTGGGACATCACCTCCCCAGGAAGCCTTTGCTGAAGTCCTTGTATGGATTATTCCCCCCATGACCCACCTTTAGGACTCTGTATCCTGCAGCCAAGTGCATATGGCATGGTATTATAATTGCCTGTTCCTTGTGAGTGTCTCCCATTAAATTAAGTTCAGTGCCCACAGACATCTCTCATTTATCTTATTTATGATTGTGTCCCTAGCTACTAGTTCATTGTTGAGCACATGTTAAGAGATCAAGATTATTTATTGAGAAATTAAATGACTCTATTAATGAATAGATTGATATAACACAAGGTCCTTGCTGGGTGAGAAACTAGACTTAAATACATCTACTACTGGGCTACCTTCTTACCCAGCCAGACTGATTGTATCTATTAATATGTTTGGGGGCTCCTGGTCTTTAGCTAAAGAAGTAGTGAATAATTTGGTGATGGGGAAGAGGGCCACCTGAGAGGGAGATAGAGCAATGGGGATCTAGAGAGTCAGAGAAAGGTCATCCCCTTCATCCTTAGCTGGACCTGAGGGAGTGTCTGGAGCCTGGGTAGATTAAGGGCTAATGGCAGTTTCATCCAAGTCTTAGGGCTCAAGGGGCAGATGTGATGCAGCTAGGGTGCTTGGGACTGGAGATTTTCACTATGCACACACACACAAATACACACATCACATGCACAACAAATACACACTACATGCACACACTTCATGGACACACCCATCATGCACAGACTACATATACACTACACACACCATGCATACCACACATACATATCACATGCACACACACACACACGTATACGTGCTGCACACTCATACCACACACAAGCAGCCGGACACAAGCATATCACTCATACACATCCCATACCACATGCTCAAGCCTTCCCATATACTGCAATCAAAGACACAAGTCTGCTCCTAAGAGCTCTGGGAAGTTACCATCAAGGTCTGGTCACCTTTCTGAGGGAAGCAGCAAACAGCACAATTTTCCTGAGCATTCAGGAAACCCTAATCCCCATGGAAATCCCTGGGAAAATCCAAAAGAATTGAAAGAAAGGTGGTGAGCTGAGATCTTTCATTCATAAATGAGGGTGAGTGGTCTTCTAATTTCAACTTCATGTGTGAAAATTGAACATTCACATGAGGTTAAGAATAAATCCCATCCAGTGTTTAGGCAAAGCCCACCATGGAGCTTCAGCCTCAGATTGCAAAGATGAGCCTTTCTTGTCAGAATGGACTAGATAAAATGGGTTGGCTGAATCTTAACATTTTATGGCTTTATGGACATTTTATGCAAGTCATTTAACATAAGAGACACCACCATTCTTGACAACTGGTGGTGCTAGGGAGTTATATCCCTGGGAAATTTCCACTCAGTCAATGTACAGCAGGCCCCACGTCAAATCTGTTTTTGAACAACTAGTATTGACCTGGCTGTCTGTGATCCTACTGAGGTGCTGTGGCATTGGATGTGCAGAGATCTGACCCTAAGCAGGTCAGAAAATGGCGAAGAGGGGATTTTTGCTTGAGTTTCACAATTGTTTGGCTAATGATTGGACAGAGCTTCAGGGTGAACTCCACACATTTATTTAAAACAGGAATGACATTCCCTGGTGAAGGAATTTACTATGCTTCATGGCTCCATGCAGATGTGCTTCCTGAGGGCAGTTCCTTGCATTAAGCATTTCATCCTGGTAACACAAGGGGGATTTACTATTTCTGTATATGTGCTTAGAAATTTACCTTAAAACTAGGAAGCATGTAAATAAATACATGGGTATTTCTTAAAATGGGACAACACCTAAGTAATATAAAATTTGGAGTCTCCTCTTAATGGATATTAGGTGAACTTATATAACTTTCCTAGGAACTTTTGGTAGCCTTGGTCTTTATCTGGTTATAAATTGTTATTTCTGTTGCTATTTAAAATAAAAGGCTATTATGTCGGGCAAAAAAAATCAATGTAATTGGAAAAGTGGAAAGGTCAATGGCAACACACACACATTCTTAAAATCACACATTTAAATTTTTTAAAAAGAGGGAGGAAAGTGCTAAGGTAATGTTACTGTGATTTCATAATTTTAACACCAATTATATTGAGTGTTTGAAAGATACCAGAACTCTCATAAATGTATAAGGCCAGGGAAAGCTTGTGCTTGACATTCAACTGGAAAGCAGAAAAGGATGCCAAGTGTGATGAATGGAAACTCCAGAAAACATGGGGAATTAGAATGCTTTAGACTCTGCTTGGAAACTAGAGAAAGGACCGTCTGTGACTAGTCTGATTTTTAACAGAAAAGGACCAGCAAGATGGCATAGCTCACAAGACCACAGTGTGGGTAGTTGCAGATGGCAGGAGCAAGTTCAGAGGACACCCCAAGTCAGTCAGTGAAATGGTCAAGCAGAGTTTCTAAGGCAGAGCCCGAGAACTTTCACTGCCTATAAAGCTGCACCCCCGACCATTGCATAATACAGGACAATGTGAATAAAACGCATGCCTGTTTGCAAGCTCAAGCCAAAAGTTGGGGTGCACAAGTAGTATTGGGAGCTAAACCGATATGTCTTATTACAACTTAAACACAGGGAAGTAATGCTGAGAGTTAAACTGCTAACACATTTAATGAATCTAGAAACAGGCAAACTTACCTTAAATAGTAATTCTTAAAATGGTGGCAATAATGGATTTTTTGCCTAACCAAGACTGTAATAGAATCATCTTGATTTTTAATTACCCCACCCCACCTCTGCTCAGATTCCCTTCTCATTTAGCCAGGTATTGGTGGTAATGGGTTATTCCTCTTGTGTATGCAGGGTTGAGAAAAAATAAAACAAAATAAAAAACGTTGTGAATCCCAGTCTTCCAATGACTGAATGGCTATAGGGCTGTAGGTTTATCTATTCTATGGTGAAACATAATATATATATAAAGAAATAAAACAATGTCAGTTGGTTATTCATGGAAGCATTGAAGAAGTCAAGGAATAGAAGAAAGTGTAAGCTCTATTTAGAGCAAGGTGACCTGGGATTGTGGAGCTGTGTGTGAGTCCCCTTGCTGTGTGTGAGTCCATGCCCCACAAATAATAGCAGTTGTTCAAGTAATATTTTGGTGATATTATGTTTACTATTTTAATGATATTCAACATGACATCATTTAAATTTCACTTTGCGTGACTTTTTCAAGAGTTGAGAATCTCTTTGTATTGACTATTTTCGTTCCTTGATTCTAACCTAAAAATAAGCCATTTTTTAAATTTCAGATGAGTTTAGATAGCTTCCCACTAGTAATTTCAAGTAATTTTCTATAACCTCTTTAATTGGATAACCATATCCAGAATGTTAGAATGTTTCTAATCCTCATTAATCATTGGATAAAGCCTCTTTGAACTTGGCCATTTCCTTAGCATCTTGACATTTGACATATTTCCTCTTTACATAGAGTTTATTTTAAGGTCTATTTATCTTTAATAATTCATCATGGATTACTCTTTTTGGTTTTAAATAATTTGGTTTCTTTATCCTTTGACTGTCTTTATACCTCTCTGTATATCATTTGCATGTATAACCTATTTCCTTTTTGAGTCATATTTTAATTCTCAACTGGATCTATCTATGGGTGGGATCATAATCAGCACATACACATGACCTCTGTTAGAATTTTGGGCCTTGTTTTAAACAAATTGGTACTGTATCTTTTTACATCAGAATCTGGAAGCTTGGTTACTGTAAGTCTATCCTTGAAAGGTCAATTATTTTTTAATGGGGCATCAGATTTAATTTCTATACCTTATAGATTAATAGTCAGGCCCCAAACTCTGATGAATTTGCAAGTCAGTGTCAGTCTTGTGACTCCCATCTGAGCAAGCAGCCTCTCTGGGGACATGGGCCTTGTAACCTATATTTCTTCAAACTAGTTTATATATTTGTTAGGGACAAAAATCCCTTTCCTAGTATAAAGTTTCTATTATATATAGAAATTTGATTTGTTAATAGGGATTTTTGTAATATAAAATGTAAATGCATAGTTATATTTTCATTTAGGGAAAAGGCTTACTAAATTTTCTCTTTTGAGAAGGGATGGGGTAGCCAGCTTCCAGTGATCCTCAGCATCTGAGTTCTTTTGTCATCCCCCTTCAGGTGAATGAAGGCTGGCCTGTGTGATAAATCAAACATGGTAGAAATGATCACTTGTGATTTTCAAGACAAACTCATAAATGCACTGCAATTTGCACCTTGCCATCTTGGATCAGTCAGTCTGGGAAAGCCAGCCACCATACTGTGAGGACCCTCAAACAGTCTTGTGGAGAGGCCCACATGGAAAAGAACTTAACTGTAAGCTACGTGATTGAGCTGCCTTTGAAACAGATCCTCTAGCTCTGGTCAAGCTTTTAGGTCCTTGTAACACTAATCAACATCATATTGCAACTTCCTGGGTACACTGGTTTAGCAGGACTGAGTCAATCTGCTCTGGAATTCATGACCTCTAGAAACCATAGGAGATAATAAATACTGTCATTTTAAGCCACTAAGGTTTTTTGCTTTTGTTTTTTTTTGTGGGGGGACTAAGGATCAAACCCATGGTCTTGTGCATGTGAGGCAAATACTCTACCTCTTAGCTACATCCTCAGTCTTAAGTCACCAAGTTTTGGTGGTGATCTGTTATACAGCAATAGATAACTAATACAGGATTTTGTAACTTGAGATGGGAAGATGCTGTAATGACAACAAAGACCAGAGGGAAGAAGTAATCACTATGGAAAAATCATTCCCAGGAAGAAGTAGAACTTAGCCTTAGCCTTACTTAAGAGTTGGCAACATGTTCCCAGTTGTATTTCCTTTCTTTTCTTTCTTCTTCTTTTCTTCTTCTTTTTTTTTTTTTTTTTTGTATCAGGGATTAAACCCAGGGGCACTTAACCATTGAGCCACATCCCCAGCCCTATTTTTTTATTTTTTATTTTGAAACAGAATCTTGCTAAGTTGCTTAGGGCCTTGCTAAGTTGCTAAGGCTGGCTTTGAACTTGTGATCTTGCTGCCTCAGGCTCTTGAGCTGCTGAGATTACAGGTGTGCACCACCTGTAATGGCTCCCAGCTGTATGTCAGAACTGCTATGCATCATGAGTTCGTATACCTCCTGTTTTACCACTTTGGACTAAGAGTGTCCATAGTGGCTATCTTATGCCTATCCTACCATTTTATATTGGTATATGTGCAGCAGATAACTTGCCTTTTTGTTTCATAGGTCTTCAGATTGAATGGAACCCTGCTTGAGGAGAATTGTGTAAAGAACTATGCATGATGATCCTTATCTGTACTGGACTTCATTTAGTCATTGAGATTTTAGACTTTGAGCCTGAGCTGATGCTATCATGGATGAGAATTTTGTTGACTCTGGGCAAGGGTGAGTGTTGTTTTGTATGTATCACTGGGAATCAGAGAGTGGGCTGTGACAGCTACCCTACAAGGGGACTGTTAATGATTCTTAACTGCTGGTATTCAGTCCCCTTTTTATACTGGATGAAGGTTGGCCTGTGTGGCCAATAAATTGTGGTAGAAATGATGATGTGAGTCTGCAGATGCTAGGTCATAAAGGCATTGGGTATCTGTGGGAGTAGCCATATTATGTAAGGACATTCAAGCAGCCTGCTATGACTTACATGTGGTGTCCCCCAAAAGCTCACGTGTGAGACAATGCAAGAAGGTTTGGAGGAGAAATGATTGGGTTATAGCCTTAACCGAATCAGTGAATTAATCCCTGATGGGATTAACTGAGTGGTAGCTGGAGGCAGGTGGGGTGCAGCTGGGGAAAGTGGTTCATTGGGGGCGTGGCTATGGGGTATATATTTGTATCTGGCCAGTGGAGTCTGTCTATCTCTGCTTTCTGCTCATCATGTGGGCCAAGTCCCTCTGCCACACTCTTCTGTCATGATATTCTGTTTCCTTCGAGCCCTGAGGAATGGAGCTGGCCTTCTATGGACTAGGACCTCTGAAACCATGAGCCCTCAAATAAACTTTTCCTCCTTGACAATTGTTCTAGTTGGGTCTTATAGTCGCAGCAGCGAAAAAGTTGACTAAAACACAATCCATGTGGAGAGGCCCACAAGAAGAGGACTCACCTATACCAACTTGCCTACCATGTGGGCCATAAACAGAATGGTTGCTTCATATTTTTTTTTAAGTGACTGCAGCCCCAACTGACCCGACTCCAACCTTATGAGAAACTGATCCTGGGCTGGGGTTGTGGCTCAGTAGTAAAGCACTTGCCTAGCACGTTTGATCCTCAGCACCACTAAATAAATAAATAAATAGATAGATAAATAAACAAATAAATAAATAAAGTTAAAATAAGAAAAAAACTGCAGAAAAGGAGAAGAAGCAGAAGCAGAAGAAGAAGAAAAGAAAAAGGAGAAACAGCTGTGATTCATACTGTCCAACTTGGAGCAAATTTAAAATAATACTTGGAGCAAATTTAAAATAATATTATGGAAAAAGTTTAAGTCATAATCCTATATGATGCTAAGAAACACTAGTATTGCAATGTGGAAAGGGAAAGTCTTTTCTATTAAAAAGCTGTCCAATTTGACATTATCAAAGGAAGAGAAGTCTCTTCTTCTTTTTCTCTTTTTCATCAACATCATCATCATTTGTCATCACAAAAAGTGAATAATAGTGATACACACTGAGAGCTTGCCATATTGGGTACATTGCGTACATCATCCCATTTATTCTTTATAGTAATACCAATGCAGATAGTATGAATATCACCCTTTTTTGGATTCGAAAATTGAGGTTCAAAGAGTTACACAGAATGATTCAAGATCTCAAAGCTATTAAAGGTCACATCTTCCTGACTGAAAATTTGTCTTACTGAGCAGTGATCTGCTTTACCTCCTCATGTAAAAATTTTGCTTCGGGAATGCCTTGAATTTAAAATATACAATGTAGGTTTTAGCTGCCTGGGTTGGAGTAAGAATGTCAGGGAGATCTAAGCCGGCAATGTAAGATCTGTTTCATTCTATGAGCTATTCTTATTTCAGAGTTGCCATCGTTAGTTTATGCAATAGGAATCACATGGATCACACTCTGGTGGTTATACAGGAAGATAAATGAGATGAGTCCATGCTACAACTAATGACTTCTGGGCCTTGATTTCCTGCTTGTGTTTCCTAACTTAAGACTCTTACTGGGATCACAGGCTGTCATTGAAGTTAAACAAAATAAATCATGGGTTGTAAAATTAAAAACAATAACCCAATTTTATGGCTGTTTTGCTCAGACTGTAAGAGCATTGAGGATAATGGTCACGGCTGAACCAAGCTCAGATATTGCTAAGGCCAATTTTATGCCTTGTCATGCTTTTCATTTTCCTTTGCTTCAAGCTAATGGTGAAACAATTGGAAGATTGCTTTGATTCAAACCTACCACAGCAGAAACTTTAAAGAAGAGAATATATTAGTTTAATAGCTCAATAAAGCAAAATTCAAATGCTCCTTTTGGCAAAAGTTTCATTTAATTTCAGCTTAAATCTTCCAGGATATTCTTCAAAAGGTAATGAATTGGCAAATTATTTGGCATTTTTAGTTACATATTTAAGTGAAGACAAATCTTCATGATTTTCATATTCAAATTATGAGTGGCTATTCCTTTTTAATGAAAATTAAAAATCCATTCATCAAGTACAAAAAAAAATGGTATGGATGCATCTATGTGTGACTGTGTATGTGAGGTAGGAAAATAGAGGAGTTGGAGTGGGATCAGGAAGGAGAGGCAATAGGGAGGCATGGGTACAGAGTAGAATCAGAGCAGCAATGAAGTTCAAATTATTGCTAGAGCTGGAAGGAACTCCTGAGAAGTCACAGTCTGTAAATCAAACTAAGTCTCCTTTCAACTTGCCAGGAGATTCTGTCTGTCATTTTGGACTCTAGGGTTATAAAGTTAAAAATGTTCCTGGAAAATTGGGAAAAGTATCAGGGTTGCTTCTGAGATCCTCAGTGTCCATACCCTACTGGTCTTTGAATGTGGATGGTTCTGTAGCCCCAAGGCCAGGTAGGCTATAACGGTGTTTGCTTGAGCCAGGAACTCCATTTCCTGGCATCCAACTTCCTAGATCCACGAGGTAACCATTTTATCTGGAAGTTTAGCTATCTTTTAAAGTACAGGTATACTGGAGGATTGGTTGTCGGGCTTTTGTGGATGCCAAAATCCAGGGATGCTCAAGTACCTTATATAAAATGGTGTAGCATTTTTATGTAACTTTTATATGTTTCCCCATATACTTTACATCATTTCTAGATTTCTTAAAACATCTAGTTCATATAAATGATGTGGAAGTAGTTGTTACACTGTACATTAGGAAATAATGGAAAGAAAAAAGCACACAGTTCAATACAGATGCAATATTTTTTTCTGGAAACTTTTGATCCTTTGTTGAATCCATAAATGCTGAACTATAGAGGTTGTCCCAAATGAGGCATGTGCCCTCACCACCAATGGGTTCCTTCACTTTGTTCCCTTTTTAGAATGATGTCTGGCTTCCCTCTGCTACTTTACACCTTTCAGATCCAAATCACTCACTTCTTTCCTTGTGTGTCCATGGATCTTAATCTTCATAAGGAGTCCAGGTGTTCTGAATGCAAAAGTGAGAAATAACACAAAGAATTTTTCAGTTAATATTGGAAACAAAAAAAAATTCTCTGAGGTTAGCAGCATAGAGGGGCTGGTTGTTTTTTTGGAGTGGGTTAGGAAGAACAAAAAACATTTTAAAAATGCAGGGATAGCTGGGCATAGTGGCGCATGCCTGTAATCTCAGCTGCTCAGGAGGCTGAGGCAGGAGGATTATAAATTCATAGTCAACCTCAGCAACTTAGCGAGGCCACGTGGTGAGACCCCGTCTCAAAATAAAAAATCAAAAAGGGCTGGGGATGTGCTTCAATGGTTAAGCACCCCTGGGTTCAATCCCTGCAACCAAAAAACAAAACAAAACAAAACAACCCCAAAATGCAGGGATAAACAAAACCTAAATTATTATCACAATATATTAACTCACCGCTCTATAAAAGTGGACATTCCTGGCAAGGAGAGGCCAGTATGGGTAGCAGGTCACTTGTCCTATTCAGTTGAACTCCAGTCCAGGGGAAGGTCAGTTGTTTTGGAGCATGTGTCGATTATTTGTAAATATTGCTTGACCACACCCATTCATTACTCTGGGCAAAGTTCCTTTAGGGAGTACCAACCAATGCCCTCTTTCCTCTATATTAAGACTCAGAGAGGATAAAGGTTGGTGAGGCACTTTAGGGGAATCTTCAATGGGTTTGGAGTGAGTCCCAGAGGCAATAATATATTCTAAACATCTTAGAGAAGAGCTTCCTGGGATAAATGTTAAATCTGCATCAGAACAGAGCCTAGCTCTTAGCTTGTCGCTCTTTGGTCTCTGGGTCTATTGCTGGAAAATTCCTCTTGCCTAATGTTATCAAATGAGCTGGCTAACTTCTAGAGAAAGCTGCTCATAAAACCGATAAGAGCCCTCTCTTAAACAACCTAATTTGAACTTTATGCCAGTGACCTTGAAAAACTGGGTCTGTACTTTTATAATTCAAGAGTTGAACATGGTCTTGCACAGTTGGGTAACATTTGACCTTGAGACGTTGTTCTAAAAGTCATGTTTCCCCCTTGCTGGCTTTGCTGTTATCTGTGCATCAGTGAACACTTTATCATGGCAACGCTTCAGGAATGTGCAGAATGCTTGAGAAGCTTGAACACCACAGCAGTTTCAAGTCTGCTGGGCTCTTGTTACCAATCCACTGGGTCAGTCGCCAGAAGACTGTTATACCACATATGTTGCAGAACTGACATTCACGACCAGATCACTTTCAAGGGCAGCTTAAGGAGTCAGCTAACAAGGATCTATAGCTCCAGCTCCTATTTTCCTCTTTGAGTAAATTCTTTCATTGCTACCAAGATAGACTGTAAGAAATGCCCATATTCTTATTTTGGTTTCAGGAAAGCTATTATAATTTTGTAAAAAAAAAAAAAGTGCTTGAATTTGACTTTTTAAAATGAGGTTCCATAGTGTAGTGGGTAAGGGCAGGGACTTTGATGTCACAGGCCTGAGTTTGAATCCAGACTTCTCACATACTAGCTGTATGGAGCTGTAGTCACTCTCTTTATCTCTCTGAGCCTCAGTTTACAAATATGTAAAACAGGTAGAATAATACCTTTTCAGACTGCTGCATGTAATATTAAAAGAGATATTTCATGCCATGCCCTTACACTAAGAAGTAGAAAGAGCTCAATAACTCTTCTATAGTGTTATTTATCCTGTTTGTTCTATCTGTCCAAATGAACTGCAAAGTTATTGAAAGCAGAAATCATAGCTCATCTTGCCTTTCATTCCTCATGCCAAGAGAGAAGGCAAGGACATAGCAGGTAGTCAATAAATACGTGTGAAGCCTGCACTTTCTTTTGGATTAATTCCATTTTTAGGCCTTTTACATAATCACTTCCTCTTTGGTGATGATCTGACAAAGACCTACCTTTTCTTTATGTCTGGTGGAAAGCCATAGAATGTAAAACAATACACTACAAGATTATTTAAAGTCTCTGTATCTTGCAGGGTTTTTTTTTAGAAATTTAATTCTATATATCATCAAAACTTTGACAGCAATCCAACAAAAAGACTCAAATGCAGGTAGGCATAGAGTTCTCTAACCGATGTTCTTTCTCTTTGTTCTTTCTCTACTAGTTAATAAGAGCACTTCATGTACTTAATTATTTGCCTGAGGGACAATATGCACTTCTAGGCTGTCTGTCTTTGCAACTTCATAGTTATTAATAAGATCTTGACTGAAATTGAACCATGTGTCCACATAATCAGCATTCTGGTGGCAGTGTTTGTGGTGTGGAGTAGAAGCAAGAAGGCATTGAAAAGAGGGTGACCTTGAAGACAAATGACCGGCAGCACCTCTGTGGTTGCCACTCAGTGGATAGGAAAGACTGCATGAGATTCCAAGTCCAAATTAGTTTCTTTGGAGAGACAAAAGAAACCTCCTTAGTTAAATGGATGCTTATCATTGGTCAGTCTTCACAATTCCCCAAAGTTTCTCTCTGCAATAGGAGAAATGGCAGAGACCCTTCAGTTTTCATATGGAACCATATGCAGCATATTTTCTCCATAGAACTGAATTAAATGTACATGTATAACACTCCTAGTAACTGAAGAAAAGCTAGCCTTTAACAGGTTAACATAGACAAGAAAAAGAAAAGGGGCAGATGCTAGTGGTTTTAACTTTTAATATAATTTTAAGAGCTTAATTAAAAACTTATTTTTAGAACAGACTTAAACTTAGAGAAAAGTTGAAAAGACAGTACAGAAAACCTCCACTTGAACCTTGCACTGGGTTTCCCTTGTTACTAACCTCTTAGTATTAATATTGTATGTTTATCAAAATCAATGAACTGATATTAATATGTTATTATTAACTGAAGTTCATTATTTAAAATTCCTTGGATGTTTTCTGTTTTATAATCTCATCAGCTTCTTATATTGATACTAACATTTAAGAGCAAATTTGGTACCAGATTGTATTTATACTCTCAATTCACTTGATTTTCATACATAGTATTTTGATAGACATTACTTTTCTCATTTTAAGGATGAGACAACTTATATAAGAGGGTAATTGACTTTCTAGAGTAACTAAGGAAATAATAGTGAAGCAACTATTCAAATTCAACTCATCTGCCTCTAGTCCTATTTTATCCTTATTAAATCATGCTTTTTTTCATACTTGCAATACAATAATCAAATTTATATTTGAAAAACATATTGTACACATGGTGTTGCATCCACATTTTGGGAAGTGCTCATAAAAGAATTCCCTTACTTGCTCCAGCATGAGTAGAATTGTTTGTATGACTTTTCATCTGATTTCTCAAAACCAGAGAGACTTACTTGAACCACAGAACTCTACATTAGAGCTGCCAAAGTATAATTGGTCATTGAATGATAGATGACTTATTGCTGTAATATATTTAATAATGTTTTGTTTTCTTATTGAAGATTCTATGTCACGGAAGATGTGTTTCAACCTCTTTTTCACTCAGAGGTAACATAAAAGAATCTGAGTCACTTTTGGGGGTTGAGTAATGGATTATTGGAGGTTTTCTGACTATTTTTTCCCCTAAGTTAACAAAGTTATTCACAAACAATTCACATTAGAAGCAAAACATAATGATCATTGGAAAGTGAATTCACAATATTTTTTTTTCAAAGATTTTTTTTTTTTAGTTGTTGATGGACACAATGTCTTTATTTTATTGCTTTGAATGTGGTGCTGAGGATCGAACCCAGGGCCTCAGGCATGTGAGGCAAGCGCTCTACTGCATTGCAATTCAGTTACATGAAATCCTCTTTCTAAAGTTCCAGCTCTTCTCAATACATAGTATCAGTTGTCCTAAGGTTGATGGGAGAATTTGGCCTTCAAAGATTTTGACTGTGCCAGATTCAAAGGTAAAAATAAAACAAAAAACCACCACACAAGGCAGTGGGATAAACAGTCATTATTTTAAGCAGGTTCCTTTCTCTTACAACTGCATTTCACCTGCTTAACAATAATCATTAAAAGCATCTAAAAATAGTCCTTTAGAAGCCAAAGGTTTCAATAACAGATTAGAATTACTGGATGGCCATTTCTTGTGGTTAATAACAGGTCTACTGTGTTGACTTAAAACATAAAAGGGTAGTTATTACCAACAGATATTTTCTTCTTCACATAAAACCAGGAAGTATACAAAAAAAGAATAAAAAAAATACTGCCTGTTCTTAGTAAGTAGATTTTAATTTGTATCTACACTGTGTTCTTCTCACTTCATTAGGCTTAGAATTTGCGACTGAACAGCCCTGTTTGGGCAGTCTGCTGCCTAGTTGGAGATGTCAGATGCAATTACTTTCACAGATTTAAGATTTTATTATCACACATATCCTGTCTTTAGCTATCTGAGTGGACAGCCCAATCAAGGACTATATGTATTTCATCATATCTTTCTTGTTGTGCAATTTTAAGGGCAGCTCTTGTGTCACCCAGTTTTGCACAGTAAGAATACATCAGCTGGAGGAACAGCTAAATGGAGCCATCCAAAGTTAGAATATTTACTTCTTTTTCTAATTTAAAATTCTTTCTGCAGAGGAAATGAGCTCCATTAGACTTAGCAGTTCAAAAAAAGTACTCTTTCCAGTTATGTCGAAAATTCTTCAGAAAAGTATCTGGAGGCAAGTTGTGAAATAACACCACTCAGTATTAATAAAAAATTTCTACTTTTTCATATTTTTGGAAGAGTGAGTTTACCTGGTTCTTTCATGGTCCCTAGGGGAAGGGAATCGATGCTTCTTTTTTCTTTCTTAATCTTATGATAGAAACCTAAGGAAACCTAGAAATCATCGTAGACCTTAGGTTAGCTTTCCTCATCCAATCAGAAATGAAGTGTCTTGGAGTTTCCTCTTTGACTTGCATATCACTTCATTATCTCTTATGTACATCCACTCCTACTTTAGTTTCTTTCTGGCCTGAGCTATTACAATAGGATTCTTACTGTTTTGTTGAATTCTTTCCTCCACACAGTTAACACAAAGGTTTTGAAAAATGCAAATCTGATCAGAATTTTCCTAATTTAGAACCCTTAAGGGGCTTGTTATTGCCCTCAGGCAAAAGGACAGATCCCCCTCATGACCTCACTTTTCTTGTCTCTTCTGTGGTCTGGTGGCACATGCACCCTTGTGAGCCACATCGAGCTTTGCACACTTGGGTCTACTGAATCTATTTCTACTTGGAAACTTTCTGGGCCTTACTATCTTGAAGAACAAACATATACACATGATTTATGACTCAAAATAATATCACATATTCTCTGAAGACTTTCCTAACCCAACAGGAAGACATACTACCCTCTTAGGTGCTTAGTGGACACTTCTTCCATGCACCTTGTAACATGTTTTAGTGCCCATTGTATACAGGTCTGCGGACTTCTACAGGTTTACCTTTTCATATTTAATTTGCAGATCGGTGTTTTTTTTCTCTTTTAGGCCCTGGTGTTTGAGGATACTGAGGATTTCAGAGCTCAACGATTATCTAAGCTGGTCTCTGTGGCTTGCTCTACGCCAGTGAGTTTCAAATTGAAGAATTGTCCAAGTGTTAGATAATATCCAAATTTCTGGAATCCATTCCCAGAAATCCTTAATCAAAAGTAACCAGGAGAGATCTAGAAACTTGCTCTTTCTACAGGCATTCCACATAATTGTGACTCAGGTGCATAGGAGCAAACTTTGAGGAAACCGACTCCTCCAGTTATCTATTGTTGCATAACCAAACATCCTCAGGGCCACAAACTGCAAAGAGATACAAAAAACAGTCTTTATGGATTCTGTCCATGGATTCTGAAGGTCAGGAATTTGTACAAGAGAGCAGGAGTGACTTGGCCATGTTCTGTGGTGTCTGGGGTCCCAGTGAGGAAGACTTGGATGTCTGAGATGACTTGAACAGTTGAGGGCTGGAATAGATGGGCTGTATGATCTCTGGTATTATGGTTGTGGTTTTCTCTCTCATGCACCTGGCTCTTGAGCCAGAGTGGCTTGAAGGCTGGGTGTAGGTGATATTGTCAAAAAAGAGCTGAGTTCTGAGAGGGAGCATTCCAGGAAAGCAAGCATTCAAAAGGAGCTAAAGCCATTTATGACCTCTCTTCAATTTGTTCAGACTCAAATGAGTAAAGCCCAACCAGATTCAGGTATGGGACACAGACCTCACCTTGCAATGAGAGCAGTGTTAACAAATTGGAGGCAATGTTTTAAAATGGCCATAGTGATTTTGAACTCTGATTTATATGTGTGTGTGTTTTTTCTTCTGGATCTGTGAGCTATTTGAAGATAAAGATAATATCTTATTTACTTTTGAGCTTTCAGGATCTGGTAGAAGGCTTCATACCTCATAATATAAACCCAGTAAATACCTGTTGCTTTTCCCTTATCAGAAAGATCAACACCCATAGCTCTTCAATTACTGGGTATTATGAACTATTGATTCAGAGACACTTCTTCAGCAAGCAGGTCTTTACACAAGACAAAGGATTTGCCTTATAAAGTCGACTGAATGACTTTTCATCTTTTCTTAAATCCTAGCTTCACCATTTCATGACTGTGATCCTGTGCAAATTACTTCAATTCATACATTTCTGTTTACTCTTACCATCTATGACCAGAAAAACACCGTGGTACGTACTTCAGAGGTTTTGGTGTAAGGATCACATGAAATAAATGATAATAGGAGGCAATGGGTTGAAGAGAACCCCCCCTTTATACAGATATTATCATTCTTATCATAGCCATTGCTAATTAGGATTACTAAGCCAACAATTAATGTAAATAGTTATTATTTTATTGTAAGACATTCCAGCAAGCTTTTTTTGTATATGTGGTTATGTGCATTCATGTTGATATACAAGTGGTTTTATAAAAGTATTCTTTTTAGTAAAGTACACGTGTATTCAGCAAATTATACAAATAGCAAGTGAACAGCTCAATACATTTTTAGAGTGAACATACTCATGCAAATACTAGTCAAAAACCAAGGAGTTTCTGCACCCCAGAAACTTCCTTATCATTCTACCAGTCTTCTTTCACTGAAGGGGTCTATCCTTCTCACTTCTACCACCAAATGTTTGGTTTTGGCTGTGTTTGAATTTTGCCTATGTGCAAGTGTATGCTATGTACCCTGTTGTACATACTGCTTTCTGTTCACTATTATAACAGTGAGATTCACTTACTGTTGTTGTTTACAAGAGTATTTTATTTATTTTAATTGTCATGATGTTATATTATTTATACATCCTTGCTGATTGAATTTTGGGTTGTTTCTAGTTTGGGGCTAGAAAGAATAATACAGCTATGAACTCTTTTGTATATGTCTTTTTGGCAGATTTACATGCATAGGAGAGAAATTTCTAAGTCATAGAGTAAGAAAGCTCAATTTTTTTCTTCTTGTTCTGTAGAGAAAAGAAAAAACCTGTCTATAGGTATAGGTTTGGACAAGACTCTGTTGAACACATGCATTATAAATATCTTCCTCATTTCTGTGGCTTGTCTTTTCATTAATAATAACTTGGATGAATAGAAGTTCTTAATTTTAATGAAGTCTAATTTATTGGTCTTTTCCTTTATAGTTAGTGATGACTGTCATGTTCAAGAAATAATCACTTAGCCCAAGATAATGGAAATGTTCTCTTATATTTTTGACTAAAAGGTTTATTATTTTGCTTCCAAAAGTGAAATGTAGGTCCATAATCACCTGGAATTGATTTTTGTCTACAGAGTATTATAGAGGTTATTACTTTTGTCCTCATTTTTGAACAGATTATCTTTTCTCCACACTCCAATTCAGTGGCAGTATTGCCATAAATCAAGCTGGGTTTGACTGTGTTCTGATTCATGTGTCTAATGTGTTTCCTTGGCCTAATAACCACACTGTTTACTATCTTAATTACAAGAACTCTATAATTAATCTTGATATATAGTAGCTTCAATTCTCCCTATTTTTCCTTCTTTAATATTGTCTTTTTTGGCTCTTTGAATTTTCATCAATTTTATAATGGGCATGTTGATTTACACAAACATTTATACACACACACACAAATCCTACTTGGATTTTTGTTGCACTTTTAGTAACTGTACAAGTTACCTTGGGGAAAATTGACATTGTTACAATATAGAATGGTATCTCAAGCATGATAATATCTGAGTAGTCCATTAAATAAGATAAAATCATAATTTTAAAACTCCATTTAATTAAGAAGTCTAAATTTCCTTCAGTGATGTCTTGGTATTTTTAATGCAAAGGATTTCTCATATTTTGATAGATTGACTTTAAGTATTTGATATTTTAATACTCTGGCAAATAATATCAATTTCAAATTTTATTTTGTAATTATTTTTGCTTGTGTATACAAAAATGAACTTGCTATGTATACAATTCAGTGAACTTGCTAAATTCACTGTGATGTTTCACAGTTTTCTGTAGATTCATTCGGTTTCTAAATACACAACTGTGTCTTCATGTACAGTACTAATTTTGCTTCTTTTTCAAGATACATTTTATTCCTTTTTCTTACTTTATTGTGTCATTAGGAACCTCAGTTACCTAATTTATAGAAGTTAGTTGAGGCATCATTATTCTTGTACCCAAATGGAAAAAAAGTATAGCTTTCAATATTTAGTTGTGATTTTTGCAGTAGGCATTTCAGGGATATACTTTATTAAGTTAATGGAGTTCCTTTTATTCCCAATTTACTATACATTTTTGTCATGAACATGTCAAATTTTATCAGTCAAGTTGTGTCATTTGTGATGATCATATTTTTTCTCCTTTATTCTGTTAATATGTGAATGTTGAATGAATTTTTGAAAATTAAAAATAATATTCTGTAACATTATGATTTATAATTCTTTTAATATATAGTTGGATTTGTTTTACCAGTATTTTGTTTAAGATTTTTTTTTACCCCTGTTCATGAGAGAAGTAGGCCTATAATTTTCCCTTTCTTTAATGTCCTTGCCAGGTGTTGAAGTCAAGGTCATACAGGTCTAATAAAACAAGTTGGGAAATGTTCTGCTTTTTTTCTATTCTCTTCATGTGTTTGTGTTAGATTGGTAGGTGTTTTTTCTTTCCTTTCTTTCCTCTTTTTTTTTGGGGGGGGGGGTCAATGTTGGAAATAATTCAACAGTGAAGTTAACTGCTTCTTAAATATTTTTTGTAGGAAGTTTCAAAATTATGATTTTATCTTATTTAATGGACTACTCAGATATTTTCTTCTTTTTCTCTGATAAGGAATTTGTAAGTTGTGTTTCTTAAAGGATTTTTTTCTTATTTTATTAGTTATCCCAATGTATTGACATTAAATTTTTATAATATCCTTTATATAATTTTTAATATCTTTAGAGTATGTAGTGATATTTTCCTTTTTATTCCTGCAATTTGGTAATTTGTATTCTCCTTTTCTTTCCTTATGCAGTCCTGCTAAAGTTATTTATCTTTACAACAAAGTAACTTTGACTTTAATTAATTTTATCTTGCATATTTATTTTATATTTCATTTATTTGTGCCTTTATCTTTATAATTTGTTATTCAAACTCTATCTAGATTTAATTTTCCATTCCTTTTCTACTTTATTTAATGGACATTTGGATCATTGAATTTTTGCTTTCTTTATTGTTGTAAACTTCCCCTAAAAACTACTTTAGTTGTATCTTGAAAGTTTTAATAAGTGGCTTCTTGGATAATTAGTTAATTCAGAAATACTTTCTAATTTTCTCAAATTTTTTTTATTTTAGATTATTCTTGAGAAGTATTGATGAATTTTGAAACATTTGAGAACATTCACCTGTTTATTCTGGTTGGTAAATATAGTCTGTATAATTTATATCATCTGAAATATTTGAATAACTTTTTTGTTCCCCATCATTCACTTTGGCAAATATTCCATGTGAATTTGGGTTGAGGGGAGTGTATTCCAGAATTGTTTTGAATGAATGGTATTATATGTAGTTCAACTAGGCCAAATTTGTTATTCAGATCTTGTTTCTCCTCCACCCCCCATGTGTGTTTTGTTCTATCATGTACTGAAAGAGATTACTAAATCTTTCAAATATTTTCTGTAATTTTTATTTTGTCTTTCAGTACTATTAATATTTGCTTTATGAATTTTGAATCTGTACAGATACACTTTTAGAATTGTTTTGTGGCATATGTCTCTTTGTCTCCAGCAATTTTTACCTTAAAGTATAAAAATTGGTTGATAATAGTAAAAGTTGGTTTTGATCAATGTGTTCATGGTATTTCTTCATATTTTTATATCTAATATTTTGCGTCATAGAGTATGCCTCTTATAAGTAGCATATAGATGGATTTGAAAACAATTCCAGTCTGATAATCTTTGTGTTTTAATTGGACCTTTTACTTTACCCACACATTATATAATTTGATGTATTTGTGTTTAAATTTGCCCTCTTACTGTTTCTTATCCATTTGTCCCATTCATATTTATGATTTTAAAAAAATAGTGGTTATGTTACCTAAGAAAATGGATAAAATAGAAGCATAATCCACAAAAATAAATCAAATTTTTTCTTGTCTTTCTTCCCCTACTTTCCTTGTTTGTCTTTGTACTAATCAAAAACTTTCTGACCACATCTCTTCCTTAGTAGTTAGTTCTACATATTTTACATTTTCCATCTTTATTAGTTTACGTGTTTTACTTATTGTATTTTTTTAAACAATCATTTTATTGGATACTTTAGAGAGAAAGAAGGCTTCCTTTAATTATTGCAGTCTGTTATAATTTTGTACTTTTGCCATTTACCAGAAAATAAAATTTCCTTAATTCATTTTTCATGTAACTTATTTCTTTCTACCTTTGGGCTATTTTTAAAGCATGCAACTCTATATATTTCAAACTCCATAAAGCATTAATTTTATATAATCAATATTCATTTATACTTACCCACTTACTTACTTTTCTCATTAGCCTTCATTTCTGTTTGTATTTTCCTACTTTTTATTGAGCTTTGCTAGAGATGAATAATTTTTTGTTTTGTTTTATTTAGTCTTCAACTATGGCCTTCATTTTTGCTTGTATAGAATTCTAGGCTGGCAGTTAATTTATTTCAACATTTTAAAGTTGTTAATTCTTTTATCTCCCCTCTTTCCCTTAGTTTCTGTTGAAAGGTCAACTGTCAGTTTTATTATCGCTCCTTTCAAGTGATGTGTCTTTTTCTATGGCTGCTCTCTCAAGAAACTCTTTTCCCTCAGTGTTAATCATTTGATTCTTATGTGCTTCATTT
The DNA here is from genome assembly GCA_004024805.1 of Geosciurus inauris. Taxonomy (NCBI): domain Eukaryota; kingdom Metazoa; phylum Chordata; class Mammalia; order Rodentia; family Sciuridae; genus Geosciurus; species Geosciurus inauris. Next base: position 218,768 of record PVHX01000778.1, on the reverse strand, counting down.
TGGGTTTTTTTTTTTTTTTTTTGCCTGTTTTCTATTTGTGGGCCGCATGAATCTATGAAGTGATGATATAATATGTAATTTTGGCAAGTGTTTCTTCAAACATTGTTTCTGCTCCATTTTCTTAATCCTCTCCTTCTGGCATTACAATTACAGAGGCACTATACCTTTTCATCATGCCCTATATCCTGTTTTTGTGTATTTTCTATTCTTTTTCTTGTTGCATATATTTTACCAATCTATTTTCCAGTTTACCATGCCTCATTTCTGTTGTTTATAATTTGTTGTGAAGTCTATTTAGTTAATTTTTAACTTCAGTTATATTTTTACTTCTAAAATTTCAGTTTGATTTATTTTTGTGGATTACACTTCTATCTTATCCATTTTCTTAAATAATCTAACCACCATTATTTTAAAATCAGTGTCAGATTAATTCCAATTTTATCTTTATTAACAATATGACTTTTGTCTATGCTTTTACTTTAGATTTTGGCTTTGACCCTGTCTGCTGGTATGCCTGGTAATTTTAGATTAAATACCAGATGTTGTATGTCTAGATTATTTTTTTTTCTTCCATAGAGGATTGACTTTACATTTTTCAGGTAGTTAGAAAAGTGGAAAATCATCCTGATTCAATCAAAGATTGAGATGATTCAAGGTCACATTTGAGTGTTTTTGTGCTGATGTATTTCTGGTTGGCTCTTACTCCTAGATCTAGTCCTTCATTATCTTAACTGAAAATCTGGGGAATTTTCCAGTGCCTCTTCTCCATGGTTTGTTGCATTATTTTGTCTTTGATTCTCTACACAGTACTGTTACAGAAAACTAAAATTATATTTTTAGCCACTTAGCTATGGATGTCCACTTGAATTCTCAGATACCTATCTGAGGTAGCTTAGTGTTTTTAAATGCTAAGAGAGAAAATGTGGTGCAGAATATTGAAATGTTAAACTTGCTTCTCTGTGATTTTCTTGTCCCCAGAGTGTTAGTCCCTGCTATTGACCAACTTAGTAGGCTTATAATTTATTTTTATCTCTATAGCTTTGTGAATTTGTTTAAACCTCTGGGCTTCCATTGTCTTCTTGATTTTCCAAATTTCTGCCACTTATTAATAAAGGGAAATATTTTAAGAAGAAAAGTGACAGAGAAGAACATGCCTACCTTATCTATCATCTTTCTCTCTGGAATATTGGCCTCTTAAGTCCTAATGATTTGGTGAACTCTGATGGTTTCCAAACATTTTTGTTTCTAATTTTATCAGTTTCTTGAATTAGGACATTGGTCCACTCTGGACAGGAGAATTATTCTAACAAGGTGCTTGGTGGCAGTTGGAAGTAGAGTTTCTCAGATTGACTTCTTTCAAGGGCTTTTTCTGATTCTGTCTTCATGATCTTAAATGTGACTTTACCTGAATGTGTTTCTATCTTTCCTTTCTTTGGTTCTTGTCAATTGGCAATAGTTAAACAGTTTGTTATGCTATTTGATTTTAATGATCAAACATTAGGGCATCTGATTTATAGTTGTAGCATATCTGAATATAAAGACACTTTCGAGCTAGGGTAGGAAGTCAGTTGCTTTGAATTCCCAAAATTATATATGATTTTGTGGAGTCCTTTTGATTTTCTACTCTTCTAATTTAGTTTTTTATTTATTCTTTTTAGATATACATAACAATAGAGTGTATCTTGACATATTATACATACATGGAATATAATTTCTTCTAATTAGAATATCATTCTTGTGGTTATACATGATGTGGAGATTCACTGTGGTGTATTCATATATGAACATAGGAAAGCCGTGTCCAATTCAACTCTTGATACAGTTTTCATAGATTTGTGTCCAAAAAATGGCTCCACATATAATTTTTCCTCTATGCTAAGCAATGCTGAGAGTAAATGGGGGTCACACACACAACACAACACACACACACACACACACACACACACACACATACAACCCATGAGCTCTGGGTGACAGAACGGGGGCTTTATAATCATTCTAGCCTGTGTTCAAATTCTGGCCTCTTTTCTACCAGTCATGTGATCTTGGAAAAAATTCTTAATTGGTCAGACTTATATTTTCACATTTGTGAAGTGGTCATCCCTCACAGGACTTTTGTGAGAATTAAATGAGAGACCTATAAAAAGAAATGAGCTCATGTATGGCACAAAGCAGTCTTGAAGAACATGGTTTCTCCTTCATCCCTCCCATTCTGTGAGTGTAAGTGTAATAGAGAAAAGTGAGATCTGTGCAAAGTACAATGTCACTGCGGGCTCTTTGATGTCCGGGTGGTTGGCCCAATTGGTTAGAACAATGTGATAATGAGAACAAGGTTATGGGTGACAAAGCTGCACAAACCAGTCTCTCTCTCTGCCCTCTTCATTGTGGTAATGAGGTAACTGAGCAACATAGACATGATGTTGAGCAACATCAAATAATGCCCATTTTTACTAAAAGGAAAAATAATGGATCAGTAGAGTTACTTATACACATGAAGTATACTGCAGAACATGAAGACAAGACATTTAAATCTTTATTCAACTCTGATTCTGTCCCATGGCCTTAGGAAAGAAGACAAAAAGCCCATGGCACCATTGAAAAGAAAGAGGTGACCTTGTTGTTCTAGCCCACATTAACTGTACAGTATTTTTAAAGCTTATTTTTCAAGCTAAGGGGCTGAGCAAGCTCTTGCTGAGCAGTTAATGGTTCTGTATTTGCCTCCCAAATCTGTGTACTTCTGGTGCATGACTCATTGCTTTTGGGTGCAATAACTTGAACTACATAAAACCAATTTTAATTCTAAATATAATTTGACTCTTAGGGAAATAATATATAGCATGCATCACTTGAATTACAAAGTAGATAAAAATAGTTGGAATTAGGTTATCATCTGTACGGCAAAAAGGGTGATTTCTCAGCTACATTTGGAAATGTGGCATATAGCAATTTTACAAGTAAAGCTTATTTAAATACGGCACACAAGCACACAGTCCTCTCTAAGGTATTCAGCTAATTGGAGAATGATCCCAGTTTTGTTCTAAGCATTCAATATTCTCTTGCTCTTTGATTTTAATAAGCTTTTCTACTTTATTTCTTAAGAGCAATGTATTTGCTATCCTTTCCTATCATATGTGATTTAAGTTGTTACTTTAAATTGGCAGCATTCACATTGTTAAGAAGAAGAGTGACTACTGTTTGATGGATCATTAGATTTGATTTTAGGGTTTTCCTCTCCAGTTTACATTAATCAGTTTTATGTACCTTGTGCCTCGTTTCTTTTTCCCAGCTCACATAAATATTGATGTCATCTTCAATTGGAAGTTTCAGAAAAGAAATTAGAATGAGAGAGCTGGCTCCAATAGCCATCAGTTGTAAAACCAATTCCAGGCATATCTATCAAAATTAGCTACTTTTTCAGTACATAAAATCCATTTATGCAAGAGGAAAATCAAATAAACTCTCATTTTAAAAAAATCTGTATTTTTTCTTCCAGTTCCATCATTAAAAATGACTTTCCACCACTACTGGTCAAATTACAATATTTTTCTAATAACTCATATGAATAATCTATCAGCTTGTAAAATGAGTAATATTTCTATGAAATTTTTAACCATTTCCTTTCTCAATTCATTCTGGACTTAGCTTAGGAGTAACTTAGATTAACTTATTAACTCCCAAGTTTTCAATTCTGCAAACAACAAAATTGACACAGGGACATTAAAATAGGCTAAAAATTATAACCCAGAGTTTATATATGCTTTATACATTTTTCACAGATGTACTAAAAATATATAAATATCTTTTCAAATGCTCTTATCATTCACTTATTACTTTTCTTAAAAGAATAGAATACTAAGAATGTAAAATTCATTTCCAAAGTTACCATAAGTTGTATATTTGTTGCACAATTGAAGTATTTGTAGGTGTTCCACATTTGGGATGCTGGGGCTTAATGGATCAAAGTAAGGTCATACAACTTTATTGGGCTAAGCAACTCAGTGAGACCCTGTCTCTACATAAAACAAAATAGGGCTGGGGATGTGGCTCAGTGGTCGAGTGCCTGAGTTCAATCCTCAGTACCAAAAAAATTAAAACAAACAAACAAACAAAAAAAAAACAACAACTTTATTGGGTAAACTAGATTGAGATTAAAACAAAAACCACATTTATTTAATAAATACTTGGTAGGGTTCTTGCAGGAGGGTGAGTGAGAATAAAACATTTCCTGATGGGTGAGTACTGTGGAGCCCTAGATCTCCACAGCTCAAATGGTCCACACAGACGCCTGAATGAAGAGGCAGGGTTGGAGGGCAGTCACCTTTATGCGTCTAGAATTTTCTTACTCCCTACCTCCCCAACCTACTTTCTATTTTTATCTTGCTAGAAAGCTCTAGAACATTCTGTCCAGTGGGGAAACCAGTCTGTTGCTACTTAAACTTAAATCAATTAAAATTAAATACATTTGTAATTCAGTTCCTCAAGCACATTAGCCACTTTTCAGGGGCTCAATATCCCTTACGTGTCTAGTGGACACCATGTTGGACTATGCTCCATCAGTACAGAAAGTTCTATTCTATTTCCCTGCTCTAGAGAATATCACAGAGCTCCTTCTTCTGGGCATAGAAAGGAATGATTGAGATTGGGAAAGAAGGAAAGGAAACAGTAACTGAAAGCATTGTCTTTATTTGGTTTGCTTTCTTGACTTCTTGGGAACAGAGAATTCTGCCAGCCCTGGTCCATTATTTTGACTTCCACTGTCAATATTTTATATTGGATAAATAATGGATATATTCATGTTTTTACGCCATTTCCTATCCTAGCTTCTTTCTTAAAAAAGATTCTGCTTATGGCGTCTGACTTGTTTAATCAATGATTGTAACATTCTTTTGATTGTCTTTACATTTTCATTTGTGATATATTGTTGCTTATTAGTGCACCAGGGCATTCACTGGCAATTTTAGAGCATTTTTAAACTATCATTCTGTTTTGGTTTCTTTTCTCGTTTTCAAAATTGACAAGAGAGTGCCTCTTTAGCTCACTTGATTATCAGTGTCCACTTGAACTTGAAATATTAAATTGAGTTAGGACTTCAAAGCGAGAACCATAATTTCTTCTCCTCACCTTTGTACCACCGGTCTCTGTAGGAGAGGCATTCTTCTTGCCCTTCACTTCAATTTCCAAGTCATTATCCTGTACCTCCTCCTAATAGCACATCTTTCAATCTCAAGTTGTTTGAATATTCTATGAGCTTCCTTGTTATAGTAATCCATAGAGTCTCTGCATTCATATTTTCTTTGAAGGTGGTGGTTCAGTTCCAATAGTTGCTCTAATGTTGCTCTCGTCCCAGCTCCTTGTGGTTTCTATACCAGCTGGATGATCCTTCAGTTCCTGAATTGTCAGTTCCTTGCCCACCTTTCCACTTCCATAACTGGCTCTCATTGTCATACTCTAGATCTTGTCATATTAATACTCCTAAGCATTCCATAACCACTATTTCAAGTATCTTGTTCTCCAATTACTATCTCCTCCTTTCCTTCTCACTTTCTCTAATATTCTACTATCAGGACCTATGAGGACCTTATAATCCACACTTTACACAATTCATTTCTCTCTTGTGTTCGTCCTTCTTTACAGGGTTATTAAAACACCCTATCATTTTATTTTAAACTCAACTTTTCTGCCAGGCAATCTGGGTAAGTTTCTCCACTACATCTATTCTTTCTCTCTCCTACATGACTGTATCATGTATTATTATTATTATCTTCTTCTCAAGCCTAAGAAACTTTCCCCCTTTATCTTTATTCTCAGTTGATGGTTCTGCTCCTTGGTGTCTTTGGAAAATAGTAACAATCAGAAGAGAACTTCTATAAGTACTGTCATGCCATCTACCTGTCTGCTGTGTTTATGATTATTTCTTCATTTTTGTTTTCCGTTGCTCTGGAACTCCAATGAGGGCTCTGTGCCTTTTCCCTCTTGTAGTTAATTGATCCCATGTGTGCTTCTCAAGCCAAAGATACTTCTCCAGCATCTTTCCCTTCTCTGGGTCACATTGTCAGTGTTAACTTCTCTATTGGATTATTTTTATCCACATGTAAACATGTTATTAACTCCTACCCTTAGAAAAGAAAAAAATCCTTTCTTTCCCATATTTCTTCCTGTAAACCACTACCCCACTTTTCTTCTACATTCATGCCACCAATTTATCTCTTCTCATTCACTCTCGAACTCAATTCAATCAGGCCTTTGACCCCACCATTCCATTGAAATGGTGAAAGTCATCAATGATTGTCATGTTGCTAAATGAAATGGTCAATTCTCTGTGGCCGTCTCATTGGACCTATTGGCAGTGTTTGACCCACTTGATTACTCATTATTTTTAAAAGACTCGTTCTACTTTGTTCCAGTAGACTTTGCTCTCCTGTTTTCAGTTGATGGCACTGCTCTCTGCTTGGTCTCTTTTACTGGTTTTACTTTATTGCTTGATATCTAAACACTGAACTGCTATAGGATTCAATCCTTGGTCCCTCTCTTTTTCCCTATACTTATTTCTATGGATATCTCATCCAGTTTAGCATCAAATGCTGATCATTTTTTCAATTTATATTTTTAGTTCATATCTATTTGCCTTCTCAATGACGAATAATAACCTCACATTTATGAATGCAAAACTCAATTCCTGATTGTCTCATCTTCCCCTCTGGACCTCCATTTTATCTTCACTTCCTCAAGGGAAAATTTCTCCATAAAACGCTCACATTGGAGGGGCTGGGATTATGGCTCAGTGGTAGAGCGCTTGCCTCGCATGCGTGGGGCACTGGGTTCGATCCTCAGCACCATATAAAAATAAATAAAGATATTTGTGTCCATCTACAACTAAAAAAAATATTTAAAAAAAAACCAAAAAAACGCTCACATTGGAGCCATGTTCCTATCCTTCAATGCATTCCTCTCATGTAATTCTGAATTTGTGTGACTCTGATTAATGTTTGTATAGCTTGGATACATTGCCATCCCTTTGAGAACCAGCACTTTGTCTATTCTTTGTCATCACTGTTTCTCTAGCACAGAGCATGAAGGAGATTAAAAAAAAAAACATTTAAGGAAAGTAATAAATAGATATAAAAGTTTTAAGGGACACAGATGATGAAAGTATATACAGGTAAAATCTCACTAAGGTAAACCAGCAATATTTATATGAAATAGTCTATGTCGGATTTTGGAGGAGTTCCCAATCTCTTCTAAGTGCTAAAATATCAAGTTTAAGGGCCAACACAGAATGAGAGCTTATAGCATTGTGATTAAAAGCATGGAATTTGGGATCAGAATATTTAAACTCTCCTTGACTGTCAGTTCTTCCTCTTTTAAATAAGGATAATGACAGTATCTGATTCATGGGGTTTCTATGTGGATTTAATAATATGGTATACATATTAGACAGTGAAACCTCGATACATGTTTAATATGTTGTTATGGTGATGATAATCATGCCCTGAGTTAGCAGTGCACTAAGCAGAACACTCTGGATCACAGAGGCAGAAGGACTTGTACTGCTTAAGGAAATTAAAAAGAGTTTCATAGCAAAGACTACATTTCAACTGAGTTCAAAGAACAAGCAGTGATTTGTCATGAAGAGAATGGAAGGAAAGTACAGAAGACTAAATAAGCATGTCTAGAAAGCATTTTGTAAGCAAAATGTGGTTGAGTGTCGATGTCTGGTGTTGAAAATTTTTTTAAAAATATGTACTTTATGTTAATTTTAAATACAAATAGTTGAATGTATAATTTCTTCTTTTAAAAATATTTTCTTAGTTGTAGACGGACACAATATCTTTCTTTGTTTATTTTACGTGGTGCTGAGGTTCGAACCCAATGCCTCATGCATGCGAAGCAAGCACTCTACCATGGAGCTACAGCTCCAGCCTAAATGTACAAGTTCTTTAAGTGAATATAGCATCTCTTTATTCTTATAAAAGAATTAATATTATATGGAAAAAACCTAAAAAATACAGAAAAAAATATACACATATATTTTATGGATTATCTTTCTGGAGATAATCTCTGTTGTCTTTCTGGAATATTAATATTTCCCTGCAGTCTTTTTCCTACATTCATATGCATTTTACATAGGTAGTTTGAAATATGTACATGGCTTTGTATTCTGTTTTTCCCCTTAATATGCTATCGTAACTACACTTAACTGAGTGGAATGTGTTAGACTTTGTACTACATTATATATATGTATTTTATAAATTACTATGCCTTTATAACTATCATTATAAACTAAAAAACAGATTATTTTTACAAAACTAAAAAAAGTGTTAGTATCAAGATTCAAACTCAAGTCTGACTCTAAAGTACATCTTTACAGCTTTTAAAAACTTCATAATGATATTTAATTGCTACATCACACTATTTCATAGTGTGAATATACTATAATTTACTTCGATATTCCCATGTTATTGCATATTGACTATTTACAACTCGCTACTCTTATAAATACTGCCATTGTGGACATCTTTGATGTATATGTTATTGCCTATAGTTATGGATAATATATTACAAGAGATTTCTAGAATTCATTGTTTGCCCAAAAGGCAAGAATTCTCAGCATAGTGATATTTTGCTTTCCAGAAATACCCATGGCATTTCTGGTATTCTGCAAACAGTTTACTTCATTGAAAAGATTTCTTGCCTTTGATATATGGGCCACAGATATAGTGCTTTATTGATCACCTTGTAATGAATTCACTATTATAAATGATTCAATGTAGTAAATTCTTTATCCAACTTGTAATCCACAAAACAGCTACTTATCATAATAATAATAATAATTTTCAAATATTGATCTGATTGTGGGTCTAGGCAAATCTGCAGGAAAATATCAATTGTTTGAAAAACAGACAACAAAATAGCAAAAATGGTAACAATGACAACAGAGACAAAAATCCTCTTTCCAACGAAAAGCTAAATGTGTTTTGGTTTCTGAATAAGAATATGTTATCACTGCCCAACAAAGCACAGTTTGCCCTTGCTGGTTTTATCGGGTACAAATGTTATTCGGAGGTGAGAATTTGATCACCCTTTCTGGTTCTATGACAGACTTTCTCATTGGCAGTAACTGAAATGTATCCAAATAGACTTTCAAGGCTCCGAAGTGTTCTAAATTTATCTCACTCAATTTCTTTGGTTTAGAAACTAGTTTGGAAATCTCACAAGGCCAACTTGTCTTCAGTAATTTCTAGCACTTCTTGTTTGGGGCAGGCTAGAAAAAGCTCTGAGAGGCTGCTAAATTTGGTGCTTGGCAGAAACCATAACACACAAGGAGAAATACATGAAGTGTAAAACCTAAAATATCAAAGCTCTTTGACATTTCAAACTAATTGCAAGTGTACAGAGATTATAAAATCACAACATCTACGTAAATCAGTAAAAAAAAAGCCAAAGCTAAGAAGTGTTAATGGAATAATAAATTTATTTAATCTGTGCCACTCATTTTGTAAATCTGATCTCTGTAGGTGAATGAGACAAATTAGTCTAAGGAAAAAAAAATCTGTATTCTTTGCTATTAATAATGCTGTTGACATTTGCCAAAAATGAGCATAATGGTTGGACCCACAAAAAAGACTAGTGTTGTGATAAGAGCTAGAAACTGTTACTGAGAGATCCAGGTTTAAATGCTGCCTCTGTGCATGCTTGACACATAATCTAGGGACAATTTACTCAAATAGCATCTTAATTTCCTTGTCTGCAAGGTAGAAATAACAATATCCAGCACCCTGAATAGTCCTGAAGATCAAAATGAAATCATATTCATGAAAGCGAAAAAATTTAATGCCCTATGTAAATATTCTGAAGTACTATTTTTATTTTTGTTAATTGCAAATTAAACTAAGAGTTCCTGGGATTAACTGAGTGGGACGTTCTCATGGAGTTTAAGAAAATTTTTATCATTTAATTTTGGTAATGAGACATTGTTAATTAGATCAGGATGCTATGTACGCTTATCTTTAAGGTGTAAAAGCTCAGGCAGCTGTTAATGAAGTGCTCCCTCCCCCAGGCACACTCCCCTCCTCCCAGTCAGTCACAGAGGAAATGCAGAAGTTTTATTATCTAAGTGCTCTTTTCAGGTGAGAGAAAAGAGGACAGTGGAAAATGAATTTTTATCAATAACATGGATCTAAAATGACATATTGAATACATAAGAAAATGGCAAAATGGCTGAGTTCTAGGGGTGCATTTAAACATTCTAGTCTTCCCTCATCTTAATAAAGTGATATCACTGTGAATACAGAGTCTGGCAGAGATAATGCAATAAGAAAATGACTATTCAGTATTTGGGGAAATTCCAGGCAAATTGAGTATCAAGGGAAAATCTGTAGATAGATATCTGAACCCAGGTCCATGGATATTCCTTGGATCCCCAAGCCCAAGTCCTCTGATATGTAGATGTCCTTTCAGAGGCTGTGTGCATGACTGGGAGATTTTGACTACCATGGCTCTGGCTCTGCTGCATTTGGTTCTAAAGCTCAAGTTACTACTAGTAATAGGCTTTTATTCAAATATCTGTCTGAGTGTAATTGTAGTCAATGGAAATAGCTAGTAACAAGGAGACAGATTTGGCATTGCATTTTGAAGAACGGAACAACAGCTTAGTATTTATTCTGCTTATGAATTTGCAGTTTAAAAGTTTTTTAGACATCCAGGTAATGTCTAGTTGGAAGATATATTTATGGAACCAATTTTAAAAAAAATAGTTTTTTTCCTTTCAACTGATTTTGACCAGTTTTATTAATGATTTTATTTCAGGATTGAATTTTCCAGGCAATGATGAATTAAATGAGCCCAGTGCCATGGTGCATGCCTGTAATTTCAGCAACTTGGGAGGCTAAGGCAGGAGGATCACAAGTTCAAGGCCAGCCTTAGCACCCTAGTGAGACCCTGTCTCCAAATAAAAAGTATAAGTGCAGAGGATGTAGCCCAGTGGTAGATTGCTCCTAGGTTCAATCCCCAGTACCGAACAAACAAACAAATAAAATTAATTAAATAAATGTTACCTTCTTTCACCATGTGAATTCAAGATTTTCCTTTTGTATTTCTTATTATGAGACCGTATTCTAATTGTTAGAAATTCTAATCTCACAAGATCTTATAGAATAGTTGTTATTTCACAGGTATAGAGTTTTGGTGTTGCAAGATAAAAAGCATTTTGGAGATTGGTAGTACAACATCGTGAACATATTTAACACTGCTGAACTGCACACTTAAAAATGGTTAAAATGGTAAACATTATGCTATTTGGCTTGTTTTAAACCACAATTAAATAATATTTTGAAGTTAATAGAATAAAAATGAAAAATATTATCTATGTCCCAATCCTACTTTCCTCCTTACACTTGTTTGGTCTTTTATGATAGACTATAGTAGAGACAATTTGGCACTGTAAACTTGAATGACATTGTAGCTTTCATGTGAGAGGTAGCACAGGTTGATCAAAATTAAACTTCTTGTGAGTGGGATACAGGGCAGTGGTAGAGCATTTGCTTGGCATGTATAAAGCACTGGGTTGTATCCCCAGCATGGCAAAAAAGAAAAGAAAAACTTATCAATGAATCCCATTTGTAAAAGTGGTTAACATCTCCATTCTTAATGGCTTAACTTCACAGATTATCATAAATTGAATCCATTTGCATGTTCACATTATTTTGTTGTCTGCCTCATTTTTCTTAAACAGGGACATTTTAAGATCTTATGAAAGACAGAGCCATAGTTACCATCCCTGGGGGTTATCATTCCTTCTGTGATAGCTCTTTCATGGACTCAAACTTATTTTAGTGAGTCCTATAATTAGGGCATGTTTTGTTTCATATTGTGGCCTCATCCCCATCTACCTATTTATTATTGACAAAATACTACAGACTTGGGTGCTGGTTCTCCTGCCTGGGTGGATCTGCCTGAATAGCTGTTGCATGTCCTGTTCCTTGTTCTCTGAGTCATGCCTTCCCCAGCTGTGTGTTTTTGCCAAGATGGTGAACAAACAAGTTGTTCATTGTTTAATCTGTCAGTAGGGCCAGGACTTGAAGCTGCTATAAGTTTCAGGTATTATTCAGTTCTATTCTTTTCTTCACTGTTCTAAGTCTTTTTGACCTCAGAGAGAAATTTCTTTCCTATAATTCTCTAAAAGAAAACTCTCTTTCTGTGTGTAAATTTTTCCCTTTAAATAACATATATTATTTTCAGGTCTCTTCATCTGTTGCTAGAGTGAATAAATATTAATTGGGAGCTGCAGTTCATACCTGCTTCTCAGCAGTGGGCTCATTAGATGCTCCCTGTGAGTGAGAAGTGTGATGTGGCAGCTAGAGATGTCATTTGAATTTAGAGGCACATTAGGGAGCCTCTGTGTGAAGAATAAGGAAGAGGAGGAGGAAGGAGGAAGCTGGGGCACATTGCTCCTCCCCATCAGAGCAGGCCTGGAACGTGGTGGTCTTTCCTGTGCATTCTTTGACTTCCTCAACTGGGTCAGCAGACTTAAAACCACTTCCTTCATTTATTTAAACATGTGTATTAAATCTCTAATCTGTGTCTTCTCTAGGCAGCAGGAATTACAGTAGTGGAGAAAACAGAACAACAACAACAACAAAAAAGAAGCAGCTCTGGCCTTTATGTAACTAGGATTCTGGTTGAAATGATAGATCGTAAACCATTAGACAAATAAGAAGTAATTGTGTAGTTATAAGTGCTAGGAAAAGATATATGGTAAGACAAGGAGAGTCACAGGGGAGCTAGTTTTGAGAATGTTCAGGGAAGACCACTCTGGTGAAGGGATATTTAAGTGAAGATTCCAATGGGGGAGGGAACTAGTCGTGGGATATCTGGAGGAGGTGGATTCCAGATATAAGGAGAAGCAAATGAGAAGTCCTGAGGTGGGGACAGGGAAGCAATAAAACATTGAGGGCAAAGTGAACTGAGAAATTAACATGGTAATTGGATGAGTGAGAGAAGTGTGGGCTCAGATATGGGCACAGCTTTTGCTGTCAGTATGATGGGAAATCATTGGAAGGTTTGGGTAGGGAGATGGTGGATGTGTCACATAGGATCACTCCAGCCCCTGTGCAGACAGTCTGTGGTTGGAGGGTAGGAGTTGGAGAAATCATGATGCTCAGCTGGTAAGAGAAGGTCTGGGCAGAGTGAGGGACCATTGCAGTTGCTTCAAATGCATTAAGACATTATATGACTAGGAAGGATATTTTTCTTTTCTATCTTCAAGTACAAATATACTAAAGTTTTTAAAAATGAAAGAAATTTTCAGTTCAAGAAATGACTGCTAAGTTTTTCCTCAGAGGATAGTAGTAACAAATGTCTCTTTTAGATGCTCAGTAAGAGAATGAAGTACAAAGAAAATGCACAACTAATAGTCCCACTGCTCAGAAATCAGTATCAGTATTTTTTTGTTTTTCCACATATTTTCCTATGCATGCGAATATACATAAAAAACTATTTCCTGCTATGCAGATATTATTGTACTGTTCTATAGCTTCACTTTTTCACTTACCTATATTCCATGAATATTTCCTCATTTCATGATATAGTATACAGAGCGTTAATTTTCAATGATTTCAGTACTTTATTATATATGTGAGTCATCATTTAACAAAATGATTTTATATGTAGTTGGGCTATCATATGCTTTTCAATTTTCTTTCTTTTATACTAGTATAAATGACACTACAAAGAACATCCTTGAATATACATCTTGGTGTATATCTCTGGTAATTTCTTTCAGGCAGATTTTTAGGATTACCATCTGGAAATGTGTGCATACTTTGAAAGTTTATGCTTTTTACTATTAAGTTTGTACCAATTAATACTTTTTCCAATTATCACTATTCTATTAATTTTCAGTTCCTGTCTAGAGAATTCTACATTTAAAATAAGGTTTGTCAAGAGAAAGAGAGTTTCCTGGCACTGGAAATATTTTATTAGGTGTTAGAAATTCATTTGGATAGGATATTATTGAGGGAAATCTAGTTGAGTATTTGAAGGGTCAGTGAGGTTTTAAAATTCCTTTACAATTTAAGGTTGGGGATAAAGGGAAAGAAAGATGGCAGAATATTGAAAAGTCCTGTCAGTGTACTTTATTCTATAGAAATGAACCAATTGCTTTGGTGATAGTTTCCATAAAGCAATAAAAAAGCAAAAAGCAAGGATCTAGGAATTAGACAAGAGACCCTGTGCCTAACAGAGGAGCCTAACAGAGCCTAACAGAGTAGGCCCAAATCTTCATCACGTTGGATTAGGCTCTGACTTTCTTAACAATATTCCTAAAGCACAAGAAATAAAATCTAGAATCAATAAATGGGATGGATTCAAACTAAAACGCTGCTTCTCAGCAAAAGAAAAAATCAACGAGGTGACAACAGCCTACATTTTGGGAGCAAATTTTTGCCACACACACATTTGATAGAGCACTGATCTCCAGGATATATAAAGAACTCAGAAAACTTAACACCAGAAAAACAAACAACCCAATCAATAAATGGGCTAAGGAGCTGAATAGAAACTTCTCAAAAGAAGATATACAATCAATAAACAAATACATGAAGAAATGTTCAACATCTCTAGCAATTAGAGAAATGCCAATCAAAACTACTCTCAGATTTCATCTCACGCCAGTCAGAATGGTAGTTATCAAGAATGTAATATCAAGAATACAATATCAAGAATAAGTGTTGGCACATGTATTAAAATGCAATTTTTGAGAAAAAATGAAAAAAAAAATAAGTGTTGGCGAGGATGTTGGGGAAAAGGCACATTCATACATTGCTAGTGGGACTGCAAATTGGTGCAATCACTCAGGAAAGAAGTATGGAGATTCCTTAGAAAACTTGCAACAGAACCACCAAATGACCCAGCTATCCTACTCCTCGGTCTATACCCAAAGGACTTAAAAACAGCATACTACAGTGACACAGCCACTTCAATGTTTATAGCAGCTCAATTCACAATAGCTAAACTGTGGAACCAACCTAGATTCCCTTCTGGATAAAGAAACTGTGGTATATATATGCAATAGAATATTACTCAGCATTTAAAAAGAATAAAATTATGGCATTGGCAGGTAAATGGATGGAGTTGGAGAACATCATGCTAAGCGAAGTAAGCTAATCCCAAAAAACCAAAGGCCAAATGTTCTCTCTGATAAGTGGGGAGGGGGCATGGGAAGAATGGCGGAACTTTGGTCAAAGGAGAGGAGTCATGGGGGCAAGAAAGGTGGTGGAATGAGATGGACATTAATGTCCCAGGTACATGTATGAGTGCACATATGGTGTGACTCTACATCGTTTACAATAAGAGAAATGAAAAGTTGTGCTCCACTTGTGTACAATGAATCAAAATACATTCTGCTGTCATGTATACCTAATTAGAATACATAAATAAAAAAAACCAAAAGCACAACTAAAATATGTATTGGAGTTTGGTTGTGTCCCTCCAAATTCATGGGTTGGAAATTTAACCTCCAGATTAATAAGTTGATGATAACTGGAGGTGGCGTCTTTGGGAGGTTTTTGAGGTTAGATGACATAATAAAGGAGAGGATCCCATGATGGAATTAGTGGCTTTATTAAAAAAAGGAAGAGACCTGAAATGTCATGGTTTGACTTCTCAGCCTCTGGACTATAGGAAATCAACTTCTTTTCTTTGTAATTATTCAGTCTGCAGCATTTTGTTTTAGTAAAACTAAATGATTAAGACAGTATGGAACTCAGAGCAATATCCTACAACTTGTTGGAAAATGGAATTAGCCAAGACCACACAAGATACAGAGATTGGAAATATGTTTTAGCTTATAAATACTCAATTAAAATAAGTTTTATGTAGGTGAATAAAAGTGAACTGTGAGTTATTGTTAGACTTTTGTATGTGCAAAACAGAGCAGTAGATAATCCAAATATCCCCATCTCCATCAATTTGCTGAGTGGCTTATTGATTTAATTATGCATTAATTAAAAATAATATTGACCACCTACTAATTCTAGGCAATCTTTTGGGCTCTAGTGGTACAATATCAAATAGAACATGATTTTTTCCTTCAATGGATTTATAGCCTACAGGGGGAAACCAGGCAAGAAATCTAACAGTTTCAGCGTGATAGGCATGACGTAGCAAATGGTGGAGGGGTATCACCACTCAAAGAACCATGGATACAATTCATGCCTAGGTCAGAAAAAAAGAAAAAGACTAAAGATTAGGAATTCTTTGTTTATATACTGTCTTGGACACTGTCTGGCTGGATGAGGTTGGATAAGTCATTAAACCATGCCTGAAATAAATGGGAAAATAATATTTATCAAATATGGTTTATGTAAGAGTTGAATGTAATAGCAAGTGAGAGTCAGTAGTGCAGTGAAAAGCTGGATAAATGTCAGCTGAATCATCAACATATATGACTAGTTTGCTAGAATAGATCCTCCCAAGAAGTAATTTCATGAGCAGTCCACCAGAAAAGCACAAAGTATGACAGCAGTTATTGAAACTGGAAATAGTTTCTTTTGCTACAACCAATGCATTTTCCCCACGTAGTACACTCTGTATAAATCTGAGATCAAAATCATGTATTGTTTATGAATTTTCATGAAGTTGGGATGCAAACTGTATCACAATTGGATAAAACCCAGAAGTCAAATGCAAGCTTTCTATTCATAGTTCATGCTGGCAGGAGGAATTTCTCTTTGGTAATTATCCCATGTCTTGAGCAGAAGAACAGAGATGATTGTTTTGGGCCTGTGATTAGGAGGGTCAAGTCAAATTTACAGATAAATAGAGATGATCATTTGGTGTGTTAAAATACCTTGTCAAGGAAGGACAAAAGTACTCCTAGCAGTGGAAATGTAGCAGAAGCTATTCTAGGACTTTGATCTCTCTAGAGATACTCGTCTTTGTATTTCAGACTGACCCTTCATCCTCATCACACCAACTTGAACTCATGAGGAAGTGCTGTCTCCCAGGCTCTGCAGTATGCCATGGGAACATGATAGCAAGCACAACTGCTAAGCTCTGGCCTTCTTGGAGCATATGGAGTCTTGCAGAAAATAGATCTATTAAAAAAGAACAGGAGCAGAGAGATGATTCTTATGGATGTGGAACCCAGAAAACTGTGACAGATTCTAGTGTAAATGGCCCCAAAACCTGGGACACCTGGTCCACAGTTATTCTGAAACATGGTATAGTGTCTGACAAGTATTTTTATTGCAAATCTGTTGTGGAAGAGATTATTTTAGTTTTCACAAAAAGCAATGATGTAGACATTAGCAGAAACCTGGAAGCCTTATATGCAGATAGTCTGAACTATGAATTTTTAACTAACATCAGTATGGCTTTAGGTCCTCATAATAAACACAATGATCTGACGAAGGGGAAAATATTCAGCTTCATTGTGATCAACTAAATGCAAATTTGAACAACATTTTAAAGAAATCAAATAAACAAATATTTATGTGATGATATTCAGTGCTGATAACAGTCAAAAACCATTCTCATGATAAATTGGCATAATCTTTTTCAAAAACATATTGACAATATGTATTATATGCCTTGAAATCTTTGTGTCTTTTGACTCACTTATTCTAATTCTAATATTTGATCCTAAAATGAATCCAAAATATGGGGGGGGGGGGCATGTAGACAAACAAAAGAACACAAAAAACTTGGAAATTACCTAACTGCCCAGTGACAGGATCATTGATTAAATTGTGTACCTCTTATAAAGTCTCCATTGGATATAGGGCCAACAAAACTGCTACTTATAATGTTACAATGTTAATATAAAAGCTAATTTTTGATTTCCTATGAAAGCATTAATAACATGGTACCATTTAATTAACAATTTAGCACATTGTGCCATATGATATCTAGTACTGTGAGGTTTAATTTTAAATATGCACTGTTAATACCATTGTAACTATATAAAAAATAAACAAAAATCTTTGCAAAATAAAAAAATGGAAATTAATGCACTATTTTATTAACAATGGCTGACTATCTGTGGTGGAATGTGTGATAATTTTCTTCTTTTCCTCTTCTTCGTTTAAAAAATATGCCAAATTAGTGTTTATTCCTTTTAGAATAGACATATGGACATCAAGCCTAACGGTCTTTCCTTGCTTTTCTAAGACCAGTTTTCTGTTCTATGAGTGAAGAGAAACACTCTTTGGTGAAAGAAAGCCTGAAGCATTGACTTAATAAATGGGTTTCTAATGGCTTAAAAACGTCAGAGACCCATAGATTCTTAGGGTTGAGAGGTCACTGATTTCAGGTCAATACCACTTATTCCAGAACAAGTAGACAATTATTCATTGAGTGCCTACTGTGTGCAATACCCCTGTACATCAATTTCCCATTTGCCTTCATTGACAGATTTCTGCTTCTTTGTTCCAAAAGGAGACAAACATCACCTCCTTCATGTAGGCTTTCTGAATTTCTTCTCTCTTTCTCTCCCATTCTGTGCCAGGCAATCTGGGCCAGGGCACCTTGTGCCCATTTCAAAGAATATCATTTATCATGAGCTTTCTGAGGGAAGAGATTGCATCCTGAGCTCCTGGTGTGTGGTGGAGGTATAAACAGTGGAACGAATAAGTAAATGAACTGAAGACACAATTTTAGGCACTCTGGTAAGATAGAAAGCAGTATCATAAATAGATCTTAGGAATAGTAGTATGATAAATAGATCTTAAAAGATCTTAGGAATAACTCTGATGCTAAAAGCTAATTAACAGTGCATATTTAAAAACTAAAAACAGGCTCCAGTAGTTGTCACATGGTTCCATGTGTTTGTTAAATAAATGATAGCATGTGATTAATGCTGCAGGAGCAGCTTTTTTCATTGAAAATTAAAAATACTGGGAATATAAGGTATGAAATGGGTTGCATGTACTTTTTCATACAATTAGATGATTTGCTTTTATTTTATAATTTTTATTCAGAAAAACAATAAGTGATTTAATAATCATATCTTCATGCACATGAATGTAAGCAATTATTTAAAAGGCTTTTCACTAATTTCTCAACTGACTTATAGTTGAACAAGGGTCAGAAAATTTAATGTGTTGTCTTAAATGCATGTTTCTTTGAGTGGCATTGTGTGGCTGTTAGTCTTTATTAATCATTTGGGCTATGTACCACATAAGTAAATAAGAGTTAAAAAAACTTTGGCTCTTTACATGACTGATGAATGGTAGAAAAGAACTCATAGATCAGTAGGCAGGAGGCCCTTTTCTTATATCTGGGAACTGTGTGTACTCCTGAATGAGGAATAATCAGCTTCCTTCTCTCTTCTTTTCTGCAGGGAGTTTACATAACATTTCAGTGAGGAAACAAGGGGGTCCGCTTAAGGGCTTTTCTTTCCCTAAGTGGATAGCATGGACATTTTTCCAGATTATGTGAGTTTATTCCTACACCACATAGGCAGGGACACCAAGAGTACATTGGTGTTCAAGAGTATATTGGTGTCCAACCTTAATATTGCTTTTCAACTGGAAGGATATTAAAAATTTCAATTGTGTTAAGTTTTTAATAGATTAAATATGTGATACTTGCATACGCCCTTTTGTCTATATACAGAGACCATTATCTTTAGCGTTGTAAGTAAATGGTAGTTGAGTTCAGATATGTGTGGTCCACAACATGGATTTTTTACTATTTTGGATAGGGCATCATTTAGGCTGAATATATCTGTTTATAAGTATCCCTGAATAATCAAGATCAGACATTTTTCATTATGCAAAAAGGGTATTTATAATACTATCTATCACAAATGTAGATGCTAACTCTAAACTAAGAGGAATATGATAATTATTTCAATGCTGCCTAGGAAAATGTGTCATGCAGTTCAAGCAATTAAGAAGAGATATCAACAAAGAGAAATCACTTCTAGTAGAAAATTGTAAATAATGAATTTTATTCAAACAAGCAAGACCCTGAATTACTATAAAGCAAGCATCAATTATACATACAGTTTAATATTTTATCATAACATTTACATCAGGATGCAGTAAGCTGGGCTCCAGAGAATTAATTCACATGGCCTGTTGGGCTTTAGGGACCTTGTCTACCTTCTTAGTGTTTCTGGTGGGTGTTGTTGAGATAGTGTCTCTTGTCAAACCAAAAAGAGGGGCTGTCAAATTATGTAGTGGTCCTGAAACCTCAGGAAAGCCCCCACAAAATGGTGGAAATTATTTTCAGCAGAAATCAGAGAACATCTTAGAGTGATAGAGTCTTTGATAAACTAAACTTCCAGAGAATGAAGACCAGGTTGGTGACAGATATTTTCTAATCCCTGAGGATTGTGGAAGAAGAGTTAACAGACAAAGGTAGTATTTTATTTTTTAAAGGTAGAACTCAAATCAGTAGGTGGAAAATTTAGGAAGGCAGACTTTGATTTAATATTCATGTAATCCATGTTTTTCCATGTTATTCCAGGAGATAGCATGTTGTACTGAAAAGAGTCAGACCTATTTTCAAATCCTGGTTTCACATGGATTGGGGCTCCATTACTTAGTCCTCTGAGACCTATTTCCCTCTGTAAACTCACAACAGTAATGCCAGCTTCACAGTGTTGTGATCAGCATTAAGGAGAGAGCCCATAAGGGACTTAATATCATGATCACATATGTTCATTCTTTGAGACTCTTGCTTACCAGTATTCAGCCTCATGGAAAGATAGGACCCCAGTGGATTAGTTAAATAGATTCTTACAATTCCTACACCACACATTCTTGGGTTCCCACTTGCTCATGAGAATGTCTAGTCTTCTTGGGTTCTTCTCAGATGCTTCTGAGTTTCCTCTGGACAGAGAATCTCATGGGTAGAAGAGGCTTCTCAGTTACCCTCTGGGTCCTACTATTTCTTAGCCATCATATATGTCCTTTCTAGCAATATTTCACTCTGGAAATATCTATGAGGTCACTGATTAGTCAGAATCCTAGAGCAGCTGGATGATCTGACTTCCTTCATTCCAACTCCAGCTGTGGGATAGTCCTTTTCTTTATTCAAGAAAGAATCCTAGCACTGATATATTGCTGGTAGTTGACTTGCATTTTTACCCCTGGATTCAGTTAGGATTGTTCTGTGACTCTAACATCTTAGATTCACTTAGTATTATCCTGTGATTTTATGGCTTATATTTATTTGTTCCATGTTTTCTTCTCTTCAGTATACTTGCAGCTTTCTAGGACCCAGTAATGAGCGGATGGGGCTGGTGGGAAATACAGAAGACTGACAATGTGACATGTTGAAAATGGACTCACTGTCTGACACCATTTGTTTTAGTCAGCTTTTCCCTGCTGCAACTGAAAGATCAGACCAGAACAACTGTAGATGAGGAAAGGTTTATTTAAAAAGTCATAGTTTCAGAGGTCTCAATCCATAGACAGATGAGGCCTCACCTTGAGTCCCAACATCATGGCAGAAGAGTGTGGCAGAGGGAAGCAGCTCACATCTTCAGGAAGCAGAGACAGAGACCCCACTCACCAGATACAAATATATTCCCCAAAGCTATGCCCCCACTTCCCACCTCCAGCCACACCCTACAACTTTGGTTACCACTCAGTTAATCCCTATCAGAGGATGAATTCACTGATTGGGTTAAGATTCTCACAACCCAATCATTTCTTCTCTGATCTTCCTTGCGTTATCTCACATGTTGAGTTTTGGGGGGACACTTTATATCCAAATCATAACACCATCTTATTGTCTTTGATTCAAATCTCTTTTTTGTATCTGTCTTCCATTGTTTGACCAATCCTACTACCTCCAGGACTTGTCAGTTACCTTTCAACTGTAGGGTTGCAATAGATCAGGTTCTGAAGTTTAGAATATGGATAATCAAAGAAAAAGTTGTACTATTCGAGTATAATCAAAGAAAAAGTTGTACTATTCGAGTTGACCTCTCAATGAGGAAACTCAACAAAGAATGACCTTCTTCCAGTGGAAATACACAGAGCTTCAACACCCATGTGAGGGATGCTACAGAAATAAAAATGGAGTGGTCGAAGTGCAGACTAAGTATCCAATCAGGTCCCTCTCATTTATGATGTTTCAATGCTTTCTGCACAATTCTGCTTCTGTGTTAGTGTACGTGTCAGAGTAAATAAAATAAATGAGAATGGTAAGAGTGAAAAAAGAACAAATGCCACATGTGTGCAGACAGACCCAGGGAACGCAACATAACGCTCCTTTGTCAAGAATTCATTTGGTTCTTTCTTCTTGTCTCTTAAGGATTACTTAAAATTGGGAGAAGATGTTTAGCAGTCTTTGGTACACCCAGGAACTTAAATACAGAGGATGCTTAATAAATGTACCAGGGAGTAAGTGAACCCAGGGAACTGTCACTTTCCATTCTTTTACTACCTCCCATGACAAGGTATCTTTTTAAGAGTTCATTTCTTTGCCTCTCCAAATGGAGGGCAGGGCTCACAGTTCATCCTGTCTTTTGGCTTTCAGGGATTCTAGCTCTTTGTCCAACCATAGAAGATGCTCACCTAATGGTTGAGATCCACTGTTTCATCAAGGACAGATTGTGCTAGACTTAAAATGGCTCTGCAATGATCTCCAAGACTTGGGAAATCCACTTTTAATGCGGAGGAAAGAATTTTGTCTCCTGTAGGATTTTGACATTTTTTTTTTCTGTACCACATAACTCAAAAGTAAAATGGTTTAGATGAAAATAAATTGAGTAAGAAAAAAGATCTCATTCTATTTCTAGTTCTACTAATTTCTGGACATATGGTTGTGGACAAACTTCTTTTGAATCTTTGTTTCTTTATCTGTAAGTACCATTTAAATTGAACTATAGTGGTATTATTTACTTAGTGAAGGACAAAGAAATGTTTATGTGCTATACTCAAAAGGTCAAACAGATGGGATCATTTTAGATTGAAAGTGCATGTGTGGGAGTCAAGCCTTTTGTGAGCCACATAAACTCCCATGAGGTCTGGTAACTTGCTGTGCACCCAGCAGGAACCCAAAAAGTCTTGTCATGGTGATAAATACGATATTATTAAGTAAAGCCATATTTAACATAATCAGAAACCTGACAAAGAAAACAAAACAAAAATCTAGACCTCATTTCTAGGTACTTTTTTGTGTGACTTTGGATTGGTCACTTTACCACTTTGACTCTTTAACTGATTCATAAAAATAACCAGATGCTATCAAAGGGAGGGAAGGCATATAAGGAGAATAGTGGAAAAGATTATTGTGTCCATGAAATAGGAAGTATAATTCTATGAAATGTATGAGACCCAGCAATTCCAACATCTATTCCCCTCAAAGGAACAGATTTCTTGTAAAAGTCGCTGCTAGGCAACGCTATACAAAGCATTCATGAGGGTTGCTTCAGATACCTGGTGTTTGAATTAGGAAGGAGCTTAGAGGTATCTCAGATTAACCTCTTAGTTTTATAGATAGGGAGAGAAAGTCTTAAACAACTTAGGTGAACTTTTCAAAATTACATTCTGCTAGAGAGCTAGGACCTGATTTGCAAGGTTATAAGCCACTGGAAAATCTAAAATCTGTTTGTTGTGGTCTATTTTGTTTACTTTTGCATTTAGTGACAGAAGGTAATGTTATTTTCTTTGTGCCTTAGTTTTAGAAAGATCTTGTCAATATCCCTTCATTTTCTTCTCCCTATAGGAACAAAATAAATCAAAACAAGAAACTAATTTCATGAAGACACTGTGCACCAGCCACGCATGGCCTATTGATGAGCATTGGTAAAACAAACTTGCTACCAGGTACCTGTTGCCCCTGAATAGATTTCTTTTTTTGTTCCTTCACAATGTTGATGTTAAACAATCTGCTAAGTCAGGAAAATCAACATGTTGTAAAGATATATATATGTATGAAATAGGAGTTCAATTTATGAATCATTTCTATAGTGGCCTTGATATAGCTCAGTCCAAAGAACAATTTCCTCCATTAGACATTAAGTACTGTCAATTGCCTCTCGGTTGAAATAAACAGACTGCCTTGGAAATAGGTATTCTCTCTGCTAATGAGCTTTTTACTCCTTGGGAGACTTCTATTTAACTCCGAGACTAAGGGATAGAGAAGAGGCTTCACAGGGAGGAGGAAATGAAAATGACATTAGCCCTCACTTCCCTCTCCACCTGTGCATGATGTGGGGAAGAGTTTGTGAGAAAGCAGCATGAGTTCCGTCCAGGGAATTGGGTGTCAAAGTCAATGCCTGTATCAGGAGAGCTGCCCACACTTCTTGAAATATCTCGGATGCTCTTAATCCTTTTGCAAGCAAGCAAGATAGTTTGCAAGCAACCAAGTGCTTGCTTGGTTGGTAGCTGCTTGGATGAACTATAGCAAAGAGAATTGTCAGCTAATAAGAAGTTAAAATGAGTTTTTCATTTAGATCCCATCTAGGAAATATGCCCTCTTGCAGTTCTTTTATTATTTACTTATTTTCTAAAAGTAAAGTGACCAGAATAAATTTAAGTGAACACATCTATGGCTTTCTGGATTTAAATGTGCTGAGTTTCCACCGATCTCCCTTTACGTTGCAATTTCAATACAGACAGTGCACAAGAGAAAAAGATGAAAAAGATGAAAAAGTCCCGTGTGACACAGAAAGATGAAGGACAGGCAAATAACAGTGGTCCCCTGGGAGCAAATGATCTTCCCAGCCCTGCAAATGCTTTGCTTCTGCTCAACGTTTGAGTCCTCAAAATCTGATTTTCAAAACAAATTAGTCCACCTCTGAAAAAAGAATACTGGCTTTCCATTTGACAATTAAAAAGTGCCCCTGTCTACATGCATCTGATGAGTGAGCGTCTAGGTTATGGAAACAGAGATACCCTCTTCCCACTGTAATGTTTGTGTTGATAGGCTGTGTTTGGAAGATTAATTCTCATCGTCATCATTCATGAATTACAGGGACTGAAAAACAGGAGGAAGGAAAGCAGAGAAAGATGTGCTAATGTTATGATGTTTTAGCAATATTTTCAAGCCCCGAGTCCTTCTACCAATCATACTGTGTCATTTAAATTTAAGACTGTAATAACATTGGCTTATGGAAATATTTTCACTTGTGTGACTTCATTGTCCCTGATGTCAGAGTTTAGAGGATGTGAGAGGATGTGTAAATAAGATGGGAAGAAGGACATAAGATCACTGACCAACTGCGACAGCATCAACAAAAGCAGCTCAAAACGGTTCACAGGTTCAAGCTGAAACTGAGCTGAGGTTTGAAAATAATACTAGTCAAGACAAAAATGACTTTAAAAGCAATATGCATAGAAAAGAAAGGTAATGAAGACCTGAGCCTGGCACAGATAAACAAGGACACAGAGAATGTGTGACTACTCACTCTGATCCTATTTACATTTTATTCATCAAGGGTCTTCCACATTATAAACCAGCAAACATCACCAGTATAGTGGTGTGAAGCCCAAGATTGATTAAATGATGGCAAGGAGGAGTCTTTCTTAAACTGTGTGAAATATCTAAGCTCAAAAGCTTTTGTTGGTAGAACACAAAATTTCTGTATATTTGCTTGTAAAATCTGTCTAATGTGGAATTCAATAGAAATGGAAACTATCTCCTCTTCACCCTTTGAAAAACAGATGCATACTAATATTTGTCTCATTTTTTAAAAAGTAGACTTCAGGGAAAACAGAGAAGCTGATGATCTTAATACAGTAATTGCTATATCATAATTTCTATATAATTTCTAGAAAATTACGTAAAATGTATCAGTTCATTTTCCAGAGTTGTATTAAGCATAGAAAGTAGTAGTAATTAGAAATCAGTATTGACTTATTAAGATAATTCATGCCAAAATAAGCTCAATGGGTTTCATATAGTCTCTAGTGAAAAATTTAATGAAGTATTGGTTATACATGTAGAAATATGTGGAACTAAAGTCAGAGGACAGCAAGTGCTTGTGAGCTCATGACTAGCTGAGGAGCTGTGTTCCAAGAACCTCCATGAAATAATTTAGGCCCTACTGAGAAGTGTTTCCACTTAACAGAAATACATGTACATACTTATTATACGTTTTCCCCCCTTTGTTTTACTGATGTGAAACAAAGCTCTGTACTGGAGTGGTGCTGTTGGATGTCTTCATCCATAAGTTTAATGATGAGATGGTGTTCTTCTGCTTCATCATTCCATGTCAGCTACCAAATGGGGTGACATACAGAGGCCACACTGTGTTACTGGAAGAATGCAAGGCTTAAAACTGAGAGTCTGAGGCCCAGCTCCATATGTACTTCCTAGCTGAATCTTGATTTCCAATTTTCTTATTTGCACAATAGTGTCAGGCAGTACTGTGAAGATATGTGAGTTTATGTGTATAAAGTGCTTAAATAGGTGCCTGGCACAATGCAAAGTCTGTTTTCCTCTCCTCCTTCCCCTCTTATAAAATAGATTTTAAGAATAAATTTAACAGAGTCAATTAGTGGTTGGTTTCACACAGAATTGCAATGTCTCCCCAGTGTACAAACATCCGCATCACTTTCATGCATGATGGAAGAGGACCTTATTCTTTAGGAAGGCACAATGCAAATTCACTACTAGCAGTTTCTAGTTTATTCTTTCAGTGTTTCCACTTAACAGAAATACATGTACATACTTCTTAGACGTTTTCCCCCCCTTCTTTCTACACAAAAGTTAACATGGTGATTTTCCTTTACCAATGGTACTAAAATGCATGGTTTTCTCAGTTACCAGTACATCCTGGAAATCAAGCTTTCGATACAGTGAGAGGTCATTCTCTATAATGGACCTAGTCACTTGGCCTAGGTTTTGCAGGCCATTAAGAGTTCACCTCACTAGTGGAGAGAACAGCTTTCCAAAGGGGACAACTAGGTATACCAGGATTCACTTGCCCACTTGTTCAATTTGTTGAGCAAATATTTATTGAGTACTTCAGGCCATAGGCTAAATACCTTTTGTTCATTATGCCATTTAATCCTCACCACAACCTTATGAGATGAACAATATCATCTTCATTTTACAGATGAGGAAGTTGAGGTTAGAGAGACTAATTGGCCTATCCAAAGTCAAAAAGATACTTAATAGAGGATGTCAGATTCAAATCCAGTATGTTTTGTTCTAGGTTCATGCTCTAAATCACACACTCAGCTTCCAGATCAAAGGCAGGTGCAAGCACAGGGAGTTCTAGATGGAGGGGCAGCAATACAGAAGCCTGTCGAGAAACTGAAACTCTCTCTGCTGAAGGAACTGTGAGTAGTGCTAGGAATTGTATGGCAGAAGCAAAGCCAGAAAACATGTGGCAAGAGATGAGGTGAGATGCAGGCAGTCCTGGCAAGAGTGCTCCAGTCCAGCTGTGTGTGGCTTAAATCCTGTCGGTACACAGGCCAGCTGACAGTGTGAGTGTCCTTAGCTCTCAGTAGTAAACTCCTGGGGAAGCCTGCTTTGTCAGGTTGGGCAACTATGACTGGAAAGGACACCAAGGTTTCAAGCCTGCAAGTTGCATGGATGGAGTTATTTGCCACAGGAAACAATCAGATGTAAGCATGTATTTTTTTTGGTGGGGGAGTGGGAGCTGGGGGGAAAGGTAGGTACCAGGGATTGAACTCAGGGGCACTCGACCACTGAGCCACATCTCCAGCCATATTTTGTGTTTTATTTAGAGACAGGATCTCACTGAGTTGCTTAGTGCCTCGCCTTTGCTAGGGCTGGTTTTGAACTTGTGATCCTCTTGCCTCAGCCTCCTGAGCTGCTGTGATTACAGGAGTGCACACCATGCCCAGAAGCATATATGCTGTGAGGGTAATCCAGAAACATGAGATTCCCTGGAGAGTTTGGGGGTGACTGGAATTTCTGAAGCTCTTATAAGCCTGGTTCTGACTCTTGACTGGGTTGGGTCATTATACATCAGTTTTATCTGTAGTTTCCAACGAATGCCATTTGTGATTGTTATGTGGCCACAGGGCATCTTTACTTGTGTCCTTCCAATATCTCTTTTAATTGATTTCATGAAGGAAGCTCTTTCACTTATCGTTATTGGAAGCTCCCATGAAATTATCTGGCCACATTTAGATTAAAAAAAAAAAGATCTACCTTTAAATCATAGCACACTGTTACATTTAATTCATAATGTCCCAAATAAAATTCTTCCCCTGACATTAGGAAAGAAGAGTAAGGTCAATATTGTTACTCATCCTTGCATTATTTCTTATCTTCCTCCCTCCTTTGGCTAACTTTGGGATTTTGAATCTTCCCAAATCTGGAGATGGTGGAAGATGGAGAACAAGAAGTGTCTGGAAAGTCCTCATTACTTGACATTCTCCTGGTGATCCAGCATCACCCTCTCTCTGGACTTGGCAGGTGGGTGAGTGGGTTTGTTCTCCCATGGGTGTTTTCATGGCTCTCAGAAAACCTTCCTCTCTGTGTCCACCCCCAAGTCAGTGAGGGTCTCTCAGCAGCACTTTCCTGGTTAGGCCATGCCTTCCCCACTCCTTAGGCCCTGTGCATTTAGCAGAAGCTCTAGTTTCTTTCCAGGTGTGACCATCCCCTGGGATCCCATCAGTGGAGCTGCGCAGCCCTTTGCTGGCTCAAATGTAGGCTTACACATGTCACCCCAGCCCTTATCCACGCTCACATATTCTGGGTTCCAGGGGCTCTAGGCCTGCTGCTCCATCTCAGCCCAGTCCCTCTTCTTTGTATCTTGTCAGGAAAACTAATCAGCCCATCTCTTACCCTGTGGTTTTCAGGTGGGAGTCAGACACTAACTAAAACACAAAGGACAAGTATTAGGTCTTCAGAAGAGTTCTACTACAGTTGCTTTATTTAGCCATGAGTTGAGAGGCCAGAACTTGCTACTATTCTCTCCAGAAAAAAATTTTATTTTGAGCATAGGGGTTTGAGTTTAAGGGTATCTCCTGTTCTCTTAGAGCAGAGACGGGGTAGCGGTGACTCAGAACAAAGGCCTCCAGGAGTAAATCCTTTCCTCTCTAAAAATTTTAACTAGAGAACTTTTTATCCCTTTGATGTGGTTGAGGCATTTAAGAGTCATCTAAAGTAGATCTTGGCAGATCTACTTCGAAATATTTTTATTTCTTGGTCTATCTGTCTACTCACTTTGGAATGTGTTGGGCTGAAACTTCCATTTAAACATCAGATACACCAGAAAAACAGAAGATGGACATCTTTTCTCTCTAAAGTACAAACACATGACTCTCCTGCTTACAACCCCCAGTGGGTTCCTAGGGTCCTTGTTCATGCAACACTTGTAGTGTCGTAAGGAAGACAAATGACTCCTGGGTACACAATAAATAATCCATGCATAGGATGTTGAGGTAAGGACTCAATAAGCAAAAGGAGAGGGGAGAGAAGCGAGGCTCTCTAACCTCCTGGTTTTGGAGCAGCAGCATGTAACTAGAAGGTCAAAATCATGAACTCTGACCTTGGGGTGTCTGGATTCTAATCCTAGCTCTGCTACCTGCTTGCTATTCAACCTGTAAAGTTACCTCTCCTCGCTGTGCCTTGGTTTCCTCATCTGTGAAATGCGAATGATAAGCATTCCCTCTTACAGTTGCTATATAAAAGGAGTTACTATTTTAAAGTGCTTTAAAGAATGCCTGGTGTATAAGAACTATATAAAGTTTCTAAAATAAATTTAAAAGGCTACCACTTTGTCTAACATCTACAAGATCCTAGCTCTGGTTGAATTACCTTAGCCATCATCTCCTCCAAGAAGGCTCACTGGATCCTCATTTATTCAGGTGTTCCCTTACACACTCAAATGAATTATGTGCATATCACTATTGCCATAGTGATCTTCTGTGTTGTAATTGACCTTGTCTCTCTATAGACTATAAACACTCTGCTGTTGAAGGCAGGGACCGTGTCCTATTCATAGCTGTATAAACAGAGGTTTGGAGAGTCTGCCATCCACTAAATATCTGATGAATAGATAAATGAATTAGTGACAAGGAAATTCTAATAAAGAATAAGACCTCATACTTATTTGAGTATTTCTTTCTTTCAAGGTCATAAAAATTACCCTCTGATTCATTAAACTTTCCATAGGTTCTATATGCAATAATGGTCTTCCAAGTCATTTACAAGGGCGGAAGTTTGGGAATTCATCTAAAATTCAGATTTTTAAAAGGCTAAATTGAGTTTGATTGATTATACCAGGTAAGTATATACCACACTTATCCAATACACTGAAAACAGGATTTAATTCAATATGGATTTACTAAGCACTTTTCTAAGCAAAGCACTATGAAGAATATAAACATGAAAACAATATGGCCCCTGACACACAGGCACTTATAGTCTAGAGAAGCGTGTGCACAGGCTGTAGCAGTGGACTTCAACAGAGGTAAAAGACAGTTCTTGAGAAGAGAGATTTGGCTGATTATCATTCTTTTTTAGAAATTATTTTTTTAAAGTGAAGTCCTAATTCCTAATTGCTTTGTCTTTTTGATTTGTTATTAACATCTTTTGCCTTTCAAAGTTATCATACTAACTGTGCTGGAAGAACAATTTCTTGATTATATAATTCACACAGAAATAAAAAGGCTATTTTACAGCAACTCTTCTTTTCTCTAAATTCTGTTTTCTTTTCTTTTGAATGAGCCTAGATTAATTTGTATAACATTTGGGTAGCTGGTTTCCTTGTATAGGATATCAATGTTGTCAGCACAGAATTTTTGAGTTTGAAAGAAATTCAGAGGTCCTCCAGTACATGCTCTCATTATTTTATTTTATTTATTTCTACAAAATCAGGAGGTGAGAGGATAGCAAAGCTAGTTACTAGAACAGGCAAAAGAAAATGCCGATATCCTGATGCCCAGTACAATGCTGTTTTCCATTACACCATGCTGCTTTTAAAATAGTTTTAGACTATAGGAAATGCAGTCCTGGGGAAGATATTTATAACAAGTCTCTGGCTCATTTAGCATGCTGTTGTTTGGGATATCCAGCTGCACACTTTGTTCTTGTCAGTAATAAATTATTTCCTGACAATTTGGTTGACAAACGGGATCTCAGCCTCAATGATTTGAACACATCTTTTAAAAAATGATCAGGTTAACTGTTCTAAATAGTCTTTTTGTCCTTCACTTATCAGAGAGAAGGAAGATTCAAGATCTTCAATAAGGGCGTAAATCACACACAGAGACAGAGCTGTTTATATAACATTTAGGGTGAAGGTACCCTTTTATGAGCTTTTGTAATCCAATGGAGATCCTCTGAAAGCCACAAAATCTCTCCTGTACTCTCAAACTAGCTATGTTTGCTTTTCTAACTTCCCAGTGGGCTAGAATACAAAGTACTTGGACATTCAAATGCTGGAAAAGCAGAACAGAATCAGGAGGTGGGGGTGGAGAGGGGAGTGCAGGGGTGGCCAATAAGGATTCTTTTACAACTCATATTTCTCTATTGAAAACTGAGATTTCTGGTCACATTAGGGCAGAATAATTGATAGCAGCTGCGGATGGGAAGGTTTGAACATGTATCTCCCCAGGCAATATTTTCTTTGGTATTCTCTGTGGTATGTTGTAAAGTATAGCAGTTTAATATTGAGCTATAGTTTCTTAAGTTAGCTAGTTGGATCGAAATAATTTATTTTTATTTTTTCCTCACAAAATCTGGCCTTGTTCTACGTTCTTCCTTGGTCCTCTGCTGTGCTTGTCTGACGTTTACCTGTTGTCTGTGTTGGCAACGTAAGGAATACCTTCCAGCGGTGGGCACTGAATGAAAACAGAGTGGTCACAGGAGGGCACCATTTTGGCTGCAGACTTGAGCTCTGAGTGAAGAATCCTTGGCCTGATAAGTGGTGGCAAATCAAAACTTAAAGAAATGACACATCTTTCAGCTCCCATTGTTAAAAATAGGAAAACAAGAGTAAGTTGATCTTTGATATTTTTGAGGGTCTTCTTAATATAGACAATGAGCAAGTTGCAATAGAACAGATAATAATAATTCAAAATGGTGAAAAAGAGCCCCATATGCTTCCTAACTAGTGAGCCAAAAGGAGGAAAACAGGAATTGTTTAATATGGTTCTTCTCAAATGGGCAGGTCTCTGATTTCTTAAATATTTCTTTAAGAACTTCACATCCTTTTTCTTTAGTGAAGAATTCTCATTTTAAATATACATTTTATGATAAATAGGATAGAAGGGTACCAAAATGCTATTAAAATAATTACAGGAGTTCGAGTCATAAATTATCTGTTGATGCAGACTGTCAGCAGGTAAGTCAATTGCTTCAATGTTAGTACTAATTGTCTAGACTAGAGAATTGTCTTTAAATAACTTCAGACATCTGGATCAGATGTAAGTCATCAGCTTGGCCAGTGGGATCCAACCTACACTGTGTTCTCCCCTCATTTGAGCCACAGACATTAGTGTTGTATTACCGGTATTTTGTAATATTAATTTGCCACTAGGCTGCAAGGCATGATGGGATTAAATACATGCAGTATGGTATGATTATGGGATAATAGGATAATGGTGATCTGCAGCCAGGACATCTCATCTGAGGGGGAAAAAAAGGCCAAATCAACCACTTAGGGGATGTTCATCTGTTCATAAATTATTTTCCAATTGCTATGCTCAAGAAAGCTCATATATAGCCTGTTTTTCCTGACTCCTAAAATGCCTAAGCTAGACACCACCATTCTGCCCAATCTCCTTCTTTCCTGCCCCTGGCAAAAACATAATATCAGGAATGATTTACACTTCCATATCAGCAGGCATGCATTTATGTATGAGTGGATCATCTAAACAACAACAAAAGCAATCAAGAGGTTTCTTTAAATAAAGAATCTCTTGGGACCAGAAAAATTCAGGATCAAGCCAAACCAAGAGGTAAAGTTAGTAGCAAGGCACCCTCTTCTGATAACCCCCACACCTTTGGGATTCACTCAACTTGTTCTTTCTCTCTGTAAGCATTGCTAATTGGTTACAATACAATAAAACAAGGACAGCCAACAAAATCCTGCCTTATTTATTGCATTCATCTGGTGACCAATCTAACATTCTCCATGTGACAATAGACCCATTCTCTTATAGATAAAACTTCTGGTAGTCTTTCACTTGAACTTTTGATAATTTGCCTTCAACAAAATTATTATTTTTTTGGTACTGAGGATTGAACTCCAGGGCACTCGACCACTGAGCCACATCCCCAGCCCTATTTTGTATTTTATTTAGAGACAGGGTTTCACTGAGTTGCTTAGTGCCTCGCCATTGCTGAGGCTGGCTTTGAACTTGCGATTCTCCTGTCTCAGCCTCCCAAAGTGCTGGGATTACAAGCGTGAGCCACCACGCCCAGCTTCAACAAAATTCTAATTTGAACTTTACAATTATATTAACATCAAATACCATTTCATGTTGTGATTGCCATAGAAGAAGGTATTCTGTAAAATCAAATTTTCTAAATACTACCTGAAAGTTATATACTTTTAAACATCAAACCTTTTAAAAATAGGATTATTCTTATTGGAAACATAATTATATTTGAAATCTCTGCTTCCTTAAACATCTTAAAAGAGCACATATAACTATTTTTATGATTCAGGAATAACTATAAATATAGATGTACCAATGCACTTATGGCCCATTAAAAGTATGGAGAAGTTTTCTCCTTCAATAAATCTCTATATTATCTCAAATTAATATATTTTATTTGTCTGCCTTTGGTAGTTTTTCTGTTAGGTATTAATCTTTGTCATTTGTGGGGGGAGTGCCTTCTCTATTACTCAGTTCTATTAGTTTTCTTTTTGTAGCTTCTAATCTGCTATGATCTAGGAAGTACATAGCTAACATTCTTAACATTTTGTGAAAAAGGAGAAAAATGCTTTATGAAGTAAATGGGCTTTACCATAGTCTAGATGTCAGAAAAGCTATTTCTGTTGCCTTCAGGCCTTATTTATTTGTAATGCAGGGGCAAAAAATTATCTGCCTTCAAACCAAAGCAGAATCTTTATGGAGAATTCCTTGATATCTACAAACTTCTGCCACTTAATACTCTGAGCGCTTTGATACCCTGGGGAGAATAAAATGAATGTAATCACAATACTGGCTCTTTTAGCATGTGAAGTGTATGGGTATCCTCGCATGTATTCTCCGATGGCCATTGAGTAAGGACAAGGTGTCCCTGTGGGAAAATGAATGCCTGAAGGTGGCACCTAAATATTATGGTGTGTGTTTTGTTTTGATGTTAATTCAGCTGTCTTCAGTTAGAGTAGGTTCAAAATGATCATCTGCTTATGTTTCTGTTTACACTTTCTCAAATGGGATAGTTAAGGCAAACTTCAGTGGCAGAAAAAATAAGTTAGATGAAACTTAGAGACAAATTACTGCTTAATAGAGGGGTATACAAATCTTAAATTATCTTGACAAGTATGAGAGGATTCCATGAAATCTCTCGCTGAGGTGAAAGAAAATGTTTAGTTACTTGAATTAAAAATTTTCCTCTTTGGGGAGGAAATGAAAAATCTAATGTGTGTTTCTCACTTATTTACACTTAATATAGCATCATCTTTTCTTTATAAGAAAACTCCATCTAAAAATCCTGTGATGCTGCGACATCTGAGGTATGCTATAGACTTAACACACATTCCTATTCTCTTATTTCTGATCCAGGAAGCTCCTTTACTAAGTTATAGATGAACTTTAACTATAGTTTAAAATTCAAAACATAAGTTGACAAACCTATAATATAAAATACATCATTTTTCTTTTCAAATAGAAGTTTTGCAAAGTCATTACCTAGAGAAGCGACTTAGAAAAGTAGATGTGAATTTGTATTTCTTTTTCAAAAAGTTACCTTATTGAAGTGTTTCCTCTTTGACTTTTTCTACATTATTTCCTCTCTTTAAGCTGTTAACTTTTACCAACATTGTTAGTAAATAGTTGCATGGTGGGCTGGGATTGTGGCTCAGCGGTAGAGCGCTTGCCTTGCATGCGTGAGGCCCTGGGTTCGATCCTTAGCACCACATACAGAGCAATAAAATAAAGACATTGTGTCCATCTACAAAAAAAAAAAAAAATTAAAAAAAAAATAGTTGCATGGTTCCTCTCTTGTGTGTGTGTGTTTGTGTGTGTGTGTGTGTGTGTGTGTGTGTTGTTGTTGGTGGTGGTAGGGTAGTTGGAATATGAGGGATGGATTGTGGAGGAGGAAATTGAAATTTGGAGGTTGAAGGTATGTCTTCAGTGATGTGTTTGGGGAGTTGATGTCAACCTTGAGATCAGACTGCCTTCAGCTTGGCTGACAAGAGTTATTTTTCTTTCTTATCTTCTTCTGTTTAAATCACTAAAACGGTTAAGGGTTTGCAGGCTCAAATTAAATATACTTGGTAGAAGTTTTATTCGTGTTGCAATAAACTAGGGTTTAGCCAGCTCTGAAGTTAGGTCCCAATTCCTGCTTTGACTTCACATATAGCAGTTTGTTTACTTCTTTTCCATGGTTAAAAATGAAAAACAATAAATACAGAGACCATTTTCTCTGCCTTTTGCCATTTTTCTGTGTATTATGCAACAATTTGGCTAACCAGGCAGAAAGTTACAGAGTTTGACTCTCAGGGGAGGTGCCAGTCGTGTGTATCTTATTATAACATTCAACTAGATCAGCTTCACTTTAAATATTAAAGAAGTGCCCTTTAAGGCACTTTCTGTGACCTCTAATGCGATTCATTTCACAGAACATGAAAAACAAATCATCAGAATAAACTTCCTGAATTGCACTTGCGAGCTAATTCTCAATCTACTTATAAATATTATGAGGAGTATTGGCTAAATACTACCACATGTTAGGGTAAAATTTGTAGAATCAAAATGCCATACACATCACAAAATAAATGGAGTTTGCTAGTTCTGTCACCATTAGTTATGTTAACTTTATACTGGTGGTGTGTTATAAAGGCTATTTCCCCCTAAGGAACACGTGCTGTGTAAATTATTAACTCATTAATTCTTGAGGTCCTTAGGCCCCAAGGACACAACAGTTTTATTTTTCTCTAGCTTGCTGGTTTCACAAATGTGGAAACTAAAAGACTTAGAGCAGGAAATCAGTGCTAAGCCAAAAATAGTTTTTAGTACAAAATAGTAGAGCTTTTGCATGGAAATGAATTTATGCTATTTGTGGACGTGATATCAATTGAGATTAGGAAAATTGTTTTTGACCTACTATAATTTTTAATTATTTTAAATTGCTTTAAAGCATAAATATGACATTTTGGTTTGGGGACATATACTGCCCTTAAAGCACTATCACTAAATTGGAACTCATTCAGTGAAATTAGCAATGTACTGGGAGATAAAGGGCATTTGGTAGAGTCAACATACACAAGTTTATTCTACTGTCATGTGAACCAGGAGTCCCCTTGTCACCTATTATGTGATGCTTGGTGAACAAGGAGTCAGAGAGGAATAGAACCAAGAGGATCAAGTAGGGAAGAAAAAAACAAGTTTACAATGGCTTTTGTATTTATATCCTTCAGAATTCTCCAGCGGTCTCACAAGCTACTTGGCATTTTCTGAAAATAAATTTTTGACTGTATATGCTATAATTGTATGCTTAATAAACAGCTTGTTTTAGGATCATCTGTGAATAATGTAATACAAATAAGCTTTGAAGATAGGACTACAATAATAACAAAACAGAAGGTAGCTAAATCTAAGAAT
Organism: Geosciurus inauris; assembly: GCA_004024805.1. Taxonomy (NCBI): domain Eukaryota; kingdom Metazoa; phylum Chordata; class Mammalia; order Rodentia; family Sciuridae; genus Geosciurus; species Geosciurus inauris. The sequence goes on along the minus strand of PVHX01000778.1, from coordinate 182,100 downwards.
AATTTGACAAATACTAAGCGTTTACTAATGCAGCAGTGACTTAAAGGGTACAGATAAAGCTAAGGAAATAAGAGGAGAAAGAAAACCCAAGTAAATACAATTTTATCTTCAGAATGTACAAGCATGTTCACGATGGATTACTCTGGGCAATATTTAGAGTCCAGCATGTTCTAAAGAACTGAGAAATTGTTTTAGGAGTTCTTTAGTGTTGTGACTTTTTTTTTCTTCTTAATGTGTTTGAGCATCAAAATTCACGTATCATTGCCATTTTATCAGACTACATGAGTATGTTAGGAGCCACAAGTCAAAAGAAAAAAGCAAGTTGTCAGTGGACGAGGCATAGAAGCTCAGTAGATTTGCATTGGTGAGATTATGTTGGGAAAAAGATAAAGGAAGCTATATTTTATTGAAGATCTTTTTCATATTCATGCATGCTTTCAGCATTTCAATTATGAAAATGCATGGACATTTACAATTATTTAAAAAATTCTGATGCAATTGTGGTAATTTCCAAGCTACTGATTGTTTTTTTAGGAAAAAAGGAGATTGAATTATAGAGCCAGTTCAGGGGTGGGTGGCAAAGGTAGGGAGGTGAGCATTGAGGGCTACTATGAGGACTTGATGAGATGCTGTTGGTCCTAGTGGTTCTCAGTCTCAGTTGCTCATGAGAATCATTTTAGAAGCTTTTAAAAATATTAATATCAGCCACAATCCCCTCTCTGCAACACCCCTGCCCTCCAAATTCTGATTCAATTGAGAATGGAAGTACAAACCAAACATGGAAGAATAGATTTTCGATTTATAAAGTAGTCTGATGACATGTGTTGAAGTCTGCTTGTGAACAGTGAAGAAGAGAAAACCATAGAGAAAATTATACAGGGGACCCCAAGATAGGCAAAAGAATGAATTAATAGAAATAATGGTGAAAGAGCCATGCTGTTCATGAACAAACATACTCAAGGAATTTAATCGAGATAAATAGAAGGTAAGTAAAAATTTCCCAGAGATGTAGTCTTTCCTTTGTATGGATGTAAAATGGATAATTGGTATTTCTGGGTTGATCTCCTCCATAGCTGGCTTTTTCACACCAAATTTCTAACAACTGCTAACAATTTCCACTATGCATTCAGCCAGAGGTTTCTGAGATTGATACCAGACAAAGAAAGCCCTCAGGCATTCTCAGCAGAGAATATTCACAATATTCTGGATCTATTAAGTGAGAAAGGAACAAAAGGACTAAATTGGTAAGCCTGCTAATGTCTATGAAGTTTTTACTCTGAAACAAAATAGTGGAGGAGTTATGCAATTTGTGTGAGGTTTCTGAGGAATCTTTATTTTGGAGGATTTATAACACTATGCTATTTTGGCCAAGGCTACCGTAAAAAACAAAGGACTTTCAGACAGTGCTGTGAAAATCTTTGCACTTTTTCTGTGCACAGGGGACTGCCTATCATTCTACAAATATACCCGGCAAAACTACCTTCACTCTTCTTTTCATGCCCCTTCAGTACTATTTGTAAAATGCCATCTTTAAAATCTCACTCCGAAAGGCATATTCTCAGTAAAACTTCCCACAGTTGATGAAAGACAGCATCCAGGTATGTTCTCGTCCAGAAAGCACACATCTTTAATATCACTTTCATGTTGTTCTGTTTACTTCTCTGCCTCTCTTTCTGGATAGACTGAAAGTAATTTGAGGAGAGTTTACAAGCCAGGGCCTTTCAGAGGATCTGTTTTTAATTGCACTGGAAAGCTAACCCTTCTGTTGGGTAACTAGAACCCCTAATGAGAGAGAGCTCAACAAATGTTTGAAGCATTAAGTTGACACCCTTCACCTACTTGGAAATTTTCCTTTTGGCCAGTCCTGTTGACTCAACTTTACTTATGTCAGTTAAGCCTGTGTTGGAGTGTGTTTTGTATATGTTCATCAGCCTCAGAGGATGTATGAATTAACTAAAAATATATGAAAAATTTGCTTGTTTGTGTAGCATGTGTACATGGGAGAGTGGAGAAGGGTCTGCAATTAGATTCTTAAAGTGATCAAAGGCCCCCAAATAGTTGATAAAATAAAACTATCATGACCACTGAAAAAGTAAAGCCACTCTTATTGAATTCTGAAATTAGGGATGAAGAGATTATCAGATTTATTACATATGTAGTGAAAAATAAAAAGTACAATTTATTACCTGCAGCATTCTAATAATCTACCTCAAAATTAAACAAAAAGCAGCTGAAACATCACTAAACTAATAGAATTTAGTATAGTGGCTAGACAAAAAACAAATTCAAACATTAATAGGTATTATTTATATTAGTAAAGTCACTTGACAATATAATGACAAAATAATTCTTCAGCAATAAAAGTATGTTATACATAGAAATTTAATAAGAATTTTGCAAGTAATCTATCCAGAAAATACTAAAAAATATAAAGGAGAACTCCATAAATGCAGAGCTGTTTTTATCCCTTGGTGAGATGACTTAATGCTATAAAAATCCCAAGTCAAATGTGTAAATAACCCAGTCTAGCTAAAAATGCAAATCTAAACAGCAATGAGATATATTTCATCTTTCAGATTAGCAAAACATAAAATATGTGGAAGGGCATAATTTCTCATATATCTAATAGGAATGTGAATTGTCACTATTTTTTTGGCAGTAACTCAGAAATATGTAGCACTATTTAAAATTTTTAACTTTATAGTTCTGTTTTTAGAACTCTATCCTCCAAAAAATATTCACCTATGTGATTGTAACATGGACATATCAGAAATATCCTAAAAGTTTTCCATAGGAATTGAGTTCAAAAATTCTTTTCCATGCGAGGAACTACTGAACAGATATTTAAAAAGATATGGACGTTCTGTGCATCAAATGAAAATATTGTCCTCGATACAGTGATAAGTGCACAAAAGGAGGCTGAAACACATTATTCAATGTGGTTCTACCTTTATTTGAGAGAGAGAAAGAGAGAGAGATGCATTCATGCAAAAGCATTATGTTAGGTGAAAGACCAAACTGTTAACAGTGGCCATCTCGGAGAGTAGAATTTCTGAGGCTTTATGTTTTTTCACGTTGTCTATTTTTACGACTCTTCAAGATTTTACAATAGTACACTCTTTCTTTAACACAAAGACGTTTTTACTTTTCTAGGGGAACTGCCTAGATGGTCCCTCAGGAGGACACAGACTAAACCCACTCTTTCGCAGTTGAGCAGTTAATGATGGAAGTGACAGTGGTAATGACAAGAGACGGCCTGACACAGCTCCAAGCTTTTCCTCAACTCGGACTGCTCTCTCCTCACCTCCCTTTGATCTCCTGCCCTAGGAGGGGGTTGCAGAATGTATGTCATTAAAGTTCATTTAACTTGAAGCATGTATGAAAAAAGAGGAAAAGAGTCACAAAGCTACTTCTGCTTCAGCAAAAGAGAGAGATATTCCTCAGAGGGTCGAGACTTGGGCAGAGGTTTTCGAAGCCAGAATGCGAAATTTCAGATCTAGATCATTTCTTGCTGAGGGGAGAAAAACCCCAACACTCTTCCCAATGGACACAAAAATTAAATTAGAAATATCCAGAAATATTTAGAGAGCCTTATTTGTTTATTTTCAAAATAGTTTCTACCTCCCCAGGCCTCGAGGTTTTTTATTAAGATGATGTTTTGGAGATATCTCATAAATGCATGACCTATTCTACACACAGAAAATGTTCTCATTGTTACCAAATACTGAAGAACCTTGAACAAACCCTGTCATTTCTTTAATTTTTATTACTGTTTTGATTGCATGATTATTTATTTCAACATTAAAGAATATTTCTGCTTTTAAATTCTCTACCGATCAAGTTCACAATGAGTTTTTTTAAAACACATTCCAAATATTTTATTTCGCCCAGCTTCATGTTGACAGGTACAATAGTCCCATCTTAGTTTCTGTTCACACAAGAACACGTTTTGAAACCCAATTAATAAGAGGTAGAGAGCTCAGCAAGCTCCGCAGAGCCCAGCACCTGCTGAGCAAACTGTCAAATGTTTGCCACGGTATTTAGAGCTGTATTATGGCAAAATGAAAAAAGAAAAAAAAAGTAGGCATGGGAATGAAATTAGAACTCACAATGAAATAGTTGATTAAGAAAATTAAGCCATTTAGCACAGACACATGCCTCTGCCTCCTGGAAGAAGCCTCAGGAGGCTGCTATGGGCCAGAGTCCTTTAAAATGTTTGTCCTCTATGGCAATGACTGCTTAATTTTAGTCACAAAGGACTCTGTTGGCATTCATCTAAATTTTCAGACCCCTTTCAAATTTATTCATAAGTTTCCTCTTTCCCAGTGACCCCAACATACTTGGTGCTGGGAAAGGGTCTGTCTACAACTGGCAGATCTGCACCTAAGCCAGAAAAAAACCATAGGGGTCCTGAGGCCCAACTCTAGATGGCCCCTCCAGCAGGGCGAGGCTCAGTCTCCTTGGCCCAGACGTTTTAATTAGCATTTTTTTTTTTTAAATGTGTAAGGGAGGAGGAAGAGGAAAGAGTGATAAGGAGAACTTTGAAGGAGTAGTGATAAATAGACCTGACTTAAGTCTTACCTCCTAGTCTCACAGTAACGATCTTTTGACTTTGAGTTCCTCAGTCACTAAGTCTGTAACTGGCCCAGAGAAATTTTGTCTATTTTAGGTTGTTTATGCTTGTTGCTTTAGTCACCAAATTAAACTCCCCAGGTGGACTATGAAAACTTCCAGAAATCTAGAAATATACTTACCATGCCTTTATGTGATTTAATAGTGCTTAATATTTTACTCAGTATGAAGGGCAGCTCAATGGAGTTAAAGTATTAGATTAATTCATTAAAAAAATTTGGTTGTTAATTTTGAACTTCAAAAGCTTCCTGGAAACCAAAAAACCTGCTAAAGCAAATGCAACTGGTAGACCTGTTCCCAAGCAAGAATCTCTTCAACTTGACTTAGTTGTAAACTATTCAGAGCTCAAGTTCAAGGGAACTCCTTCTAATAGATTAATCATTGATTCAAAGAAACAAAAATATTCATTAGGAGCAATTTTTGTAACATGATATAGATCATAACATTTACATATTTAGAAATAGTAACATAGCAACAATACTGATCTACAATATTTGTTTCTTTCTTTACTTGTATCCACAATGTGTTCTTTAAAGGGCTTGAAAATGATAATAAAATTAAATAAACCAGGCATGGTAGCACACACCTGTAATCCTAGCACTTTGGGAGGCAGAGACCGGAGAATCGCAAGTTCAAAGCCAGCCTCAGCAACGGCGAGGCACTAAGCAACTCAGAGAGACCCTGTCACTAAATAAAACACAAAATAGGGCTGGGAATGTGGCTAAGTGGTCCAGTACCCCTGAGTTCAATCCTTGGTACCAAAAACAAAACAAAACAAAAAGATTAAATAAAATACACTGAATAAAAATTGTAGAGAAAAGAAAATAACACAAAAAATTCATAAAATAGAGTAAAAATTAAGACTACATAAAAAATTGCGCATTTGCCAGAAACTTGGGTCTAAGCTCCCTGGCAACCAATTGGAGTAGAATATGTACTTGATCAGGTAAACAACAACAAAATAGTTCATTTTTCTCCTGAGAACTGTTTTAATCACCCTTTTGTTGCTAACAAGAACAATTTTCGAGGAGGAAAAGTTTGTCATTCATGATTTCAGAAGTCTCTGCCTATAGAAGGCTGCCTCCATTGCTCTGTGCTCAGGGTAAGGCAGAACATCATGGTGGAAAAGCGTGGTGGAGGAAAGCAGCCTCAGAAGATGGCACCAGGAAGCAGAGAGGAAGAAAGCGAGGTGAGGAGGGAGAGCGAGAGAGCGACAGAGAGAGAGAGAGAGAGAGAGTGTGAGAGCCTTCACTCACCAAGAATAAAATACATACCTCAAAGGCATGTCCCCAAGACCCACCTCCTCCAGCCACACTCTACCTGTGCTACTTCTAGTTATCACTCAGTCAATTCCTCTCAGGGGATAAATGCACTGATTAGGTTAAAACTCTCACAACCCAATAATTTCACCTCTAAACTTTCTTGCATTGTCTCACACATGAGCTTTTGGGGGCACCTCCTATCTAAACCATAACAGGAACCATAACTACTCTTGAAATGAAATTCAGGGTGCTTATCAAGTTGTGATTGTATAATGACCCTTATCCCCGGTAAGTTCTCTAAGTGTGGACCAGGATGCGTTTCACGAGGCATGCTTACCATGTGTTTCAGTACAGATGATCTTCACATCAAGAGCTATGACAATTGATCCTCATATCAACTGACACTTAGACAATGAGTCCATGATTTGGTTAAGTTTGGGGATAGATCTGAGAATCTGCCCGAATGAAAGGACCATTCTATCAATTAAGTTGTGCTGTGATATCAAAACACCAAAAAAACAAAACAAAACAAAACAAAAAAACCCCAAAAAACTCAGTGGCTTAAAATTAGGATGTTTATTTCCTGTTCATACAAGATGTTCATCATAAAAAAAAAAAAAAAGTTCTGTACATTACCGTCAGGAACCCAAGTGAGTACAGGCTCCATGCTTTCATGATTACAGAGACAGGAAGGAACATGGCAAAGCATTCACTGGCTTTTAAAACTTTTGTCCAGCACACTCATCACATTTGCTGACCTTTCACTGGCTGAAGCAAGTCAGTCCTCAGACCTGGGCAGTCTTCTGTAGAAGGTGGAAGTTCATTCTTCACACAGGGAAGTGCACTCAATATTGTCAACAAGAATATAGGTTGTGACAACCAGGCATCCTTAACAAAAAACCCTAAAGAATGATTTTCTCAGCTGACATTTCCCAAGATATTGGGTGACAACAGCCTCTAAATTGCATTATTTCTTACGGACTCCCTGAAGTGCAATGTTCTCTGATGGTGATTGAAAACAAGAACTGTCTGCTTTCATGGACAGACGGACCAGCTGGGGGTAAGATGGATATTCTTCTATGAAAACACATCAGCCTACCAAGGCCCTGTGCCAGACCAGTTCCTGTAAATTAAAACATTTTATTGCCTTCGACAACTTATACTTCACTTTTTTCTTCTCTAGTTAGAACATACTGGTAACTAGACATCTACACAACCATATATTGGCAAAATGATGAGTCTTTCATGATTCATCATGACTGTTGTTTTGACTCCTCCTTTCAAAAATAGTCAGTGAGTTCCAATGGCATTCTTAGCATTTTTGGGGGTGTGGATACTGGGGATTGAACTTAGAGGCTCTCGACCACTGAGCCACATCCCCAGTCTTATTTTGCATCTTATTTAGAGACATGGTTTCACTGAGTTGCTTAGTGCCTCACTTTTGCTGAGGCTGGCTTTGAACTAGCAATCCTGCCTCAGCCTCCTGAGCAGCTGGGATTACAGGTGTGTGCCACCATACACTCACAATTCCTAGCATTTTTGATACCTTGACTAGATCATTTTTATAATGGCCTCCCTCCCTCCATGTGACAAAATTATCTACATGTAATAATTGGTAATCAACATAAGCGTTTAATCTTTTGCTCTAAAATAACACATAAAAGGGAATGATTATGATTTTTAAATATTGCTCACAGACTATTTTATATATGAACTAAAATTTCCACTTCTCAAATAAAAATATTACACTTGTACTTTGCATTTAAAGAAAAATAAAAATCTCCAAGTGACCCAAGTTCCATAATCAAAATTCTGTTTCGTTGTGCTTAAGATAAGCGCAAGGTTTCCTAGGCATTGGTGAAAGACTACAGCTGAATGTTGTTGTGTTGGGGGACAACTCTAATTGGTGTTCCCTGAATTAATTTCCATATGGAACACAGTGTTTAGTAAGGAAAAATAATAAACATGTGCTAATTAAACCTTATAATGTATTATTAAAACTCCACACAATGGCAATTGTTCAAAACTAAGATCTACAAAAGATTTTTTTTCCCTGAGGAGGAATATTTTATCACTTTATTGTTTAGAATCATAGGCAGGAGGTGATGATTAGAATCAGAATGACTGGGTCTTATTATAGCTTTAAAATTCTCTATAGATGGAGTACCCCCTATTGCCTGTACCCTGAACTCCTAACACTCCCATACTTGGTCAGCCACTGGTGATATCCCAATGTTTACATGACTGAGTACAAAGTGAGGCCCCTTAACAGAATTCTTCATAACATGGTCTCAACCTTGTGTTAGCTACTTCTCCACCATTTACCTATTTGTGAAAATACCCATCGTCTAGAATATAGAGAATATTCTACTCCCTTTTCCCTCTTTCCTTTTTAAAAACACTTCTGTGTGTGTGTTCACATTTCTCCTCTGACAATGTAAGCATAAAGGGCACAGGCTTTAGGGCCAGGATGTTCTGGATTTGAATCTTCTGTCTGCAGCTTGTAAATTGTGTGAGCTTACGAAGTTATGGAACCTAGCTGCTCCCTCTCCTCCTCTTGTAAAACTAACAACACAGCTTAGTATGCAGACACTAGAGGATTAGATGAAAACAGAAAGGATGTGTGTAATTATCACATTACACATCTTTTATTATCCTCTCTTGTTAAATTTTGCATATCCAACATTTAGAAGGCTTGACTCAATAGGCCCTCCTGGATCTTGACCAACTGAGCTGAATGGATTGAACTTGGTAGAATTCAACCTAAAAGGCTACATGGTAAGGGCCCAGGCTCCAACCCTCTCTGTAACTGCCTCAGCTGAGTCTTGAGCATTATCATACGAAGCAAATCCAAGATATTTCTTATTTTACTTCAGTTCCTCTTCAGCTGTGCAGACCTCTCTCATCGAGAACAAACATTGTGATAAACAAGGAGGCAGCTTCCAGAAGTATGAGTGGGGATGGGAACTGACCGCAGAGGAATCTGGATGAGGTGTCCATTTCACCTTCAGTCCTGTCCTAGCATTTGAGCAGCTCAGAGGTCAGTAATGCTGTTGTCATCAGGGCTAGAGCTGTGTCCTGAAAAAATACCAAGTTAGGAGGAAGATGACTCAGAGCTGCCTAAACCTCATACTCCTCCGATATTTTAAGCAACAGAAAAGTGGTAAGCAGCTGTTAGATATCTTTGCTTCTTTGTTCAGGCAAAGCTTAGCCTGTTCCCTTTGGAAAGAAAATGGTCATAATTTCCAGTCCATTTTAAACTCTCCCTTCTTAGAATTGTTACTGCGTGCATAACCTGGGCTATGCAACTTGGTTTCATACAGGCTCATCTTGTTTTCTAATTATTTCCTGGTGTCCTAAGTGGATATTAAGTTTGTTGTGGGAAGAAATCATACCTGTATTCCTCTTATATTCTCTTCAAATTCAATGACTAGTCTTAGGCCCAAAGTAGGCAGTACGCACAAAGACTAATTGCATTTGCAAAGGATTTCAAAATACCAAATTACATTTTTATCCGTTTTTTCCTTTGTACTTCACTAGAACTCCATAAAGTAATTGTTTATATTTTTGTTTCATAGGCCAAGAAACTAAAGTTCAAAGAGATTAAGTACACTGTCAAGGATCAACATCATACAACTAATAATTAGCAGAGCCTGAATTTATTCATATACATACATATTCTGAGAACTTCATTGAAAAGTTTTTTAAAATGTTTATTTAATTTCTTTCTAGTTTTTGGATTCCTGTCCCCACTTGTTTACCTCTGGCTCTGAAGGTAGTTAGAACAGCATTTTGTAATTTGCAAAGGTGTGCATCTGGAGCCTTATTATTTTACTTGTACATGTAAAATGTTTTCTGACATACTTAAGAAGAAATGACATGGAAATTCTCAAATAATAAGAAACCATATATTCATTTATCTTTTACTAATTATATTTGTAGCAGATTTTCAGATAATTCACAGTACTTTCAGGAATTATTAGCTTGAAAATAAGGAAGGGTATGGAAGAGTCTGTGTGGTTAAGGAGAGCAAAATGGTATAATTTAAATTGGTAGACTCAGCTGATTCTGTCGACATATAATTTGTAGAGGACCTGCATTTCCTATCATAACTGGAGAGTGGTTTTGAACATGAATTGACATTCAGGAAAGTTGGATACTCTAGGAGTTCAATCAAAACAACCCAGTTGATACACTGAAGTGCCTATGAGAGCTACCTAGCTTCTTTGTTTTGGTCTCATGTTGTAAATGGACAGCAACTCAGAGATTGATGGAAGACTCTTGCCTCAATTATTATGCTATGATTCATAGATTCTTACTATAGAATGTAATTATTTTGGCTTCCTCTTCTAGTTATTGCTAGGCTGGAGTAAGCAAACAATCTATTTATATCAACAAAGTAATAATTTGAGCAAATTAAATGTTAAAACCAATTAAAATGGAAAAGAATTTTCTGTACAGATAAGTGCAAATACAGCTTTCAAGTCTTTATTTTATCTATCTATCTATCTATCTATCTATCTATCTATCTATCTATCTATCTATCTATGCTGGGGAATGAACCCAGGGCCTTATGCATGGAAGGCAATTACTCTACCAACTGAGCTATATCCCCAGTGTCCCTGAGTCTTTATTGTAGAGATTATTGAATATGAAAACATTTTATGAAACATTTTATGAAAACATTTTATGCTGTAATTACTGTGTTTAGTAATTTACAACACTTTTTACTTCATTCACAAAAAATTGTGAAGAATTAACAGTAAATTTATATTTAAGGAAGTTAGCTTAATGGAGGAGTGGGAAGAAAGAGTTCATGGAGATCCTTATTGTATCTGTAGAGAAATCTCTATTTTTATCTCCCAATTTCATCCCCCATCCCACTTAACATGCATTAACCTGAAATAGTTCACTGTTCCTCTTTGTTAAAAATAACGCATGGTCATTTAGATTGATGATTACTGCTCCATTCGAGGTTCTGTAAATAATGATAACATTACTGTCTAGCACATTATATAAGATCACCTAAATTATAAGTAGAAGATGTATCATGTCATGGTCAAGTCTAATATATATAATTTACAGGCTTAGTTCTCACTGTCATAAGTGTCTGTTGAAGAGGGTAAGAATGATGATCCTTATCAGAAAAATATGTGAAACCTCTCTCTTTTTTTAATGTGGAGCTTAAGAAATTGTGCAATCTTAAGGAAAAAAAATGTGTTTTAAGAGGATTACCCTCTCCAACTAGATTTCATGAAGCACATTTTGTGGACCTAGTGTGTGTCTGGCACCAGTTTGAGGATGGTGGCAGAGATGTAGGAGGTGTGAACCCTGTTGGACATCTGCCTTGCTTTCACTGTTGATACTGTTTATTGAGGAAAGCATTGCAGTCTGTCTTTTTCTCTTCTGTTTAGGAAGTATTATGAATTATTATTGAAAATTTTTTAAACTTTCATTTTGTTTTTAGAGTGTTGTGTTTTCATTTTTTTGTTCTCTGAAAGCATATTTAGCTGTTTACCCTTTCTCATAGCTATAACTATTCATTTTTAAATATTTCTTTGTCCTCCAAGCTAGCTTTATCTTAATTTCTTATTTTGACTGTCTTCTTTCTTTTAGATTTTTGCCAATTTTCTTAACATAACAACTTTGGGCTCTCTGGTGGTAATTTTCCCATCTGTTATGATTTTGTAAACTTGTCTACAAATCTTTCATTATCAACACCAAATTGGTGCATATAACTGAGTTATTCTTATTTCCAGTTCAGACCTCATTGTATATCCAGAGAAGATCTTTTTTAAAAAAAATTATATTTTTTTAAAAAATTATATTTTCCAATTTGTACTTTTGCATCTATTCTCCTCCTTACATATTAATATGTAAATTTGTACTTACATAATTAATATTATTATAATATTTACATATTAATATTCTCCTTACATATTAAATATTCTCCTCGTGTATGAGGTTGAACTTTGTGAAACTGACATTGATGTAAGTCAGAAGATTGAATATTAGCAATTTCATGTATTTCAAACTAGCATACCTTTCCAACTCTCATTTGTTATTAATTATATGTATATAACAGAAAAAATACAATGTTTTATGAATATGTATGAATCCTTCCCTAACTAAAGTAGTGGTTTCCACTATATTAAATTCCAGGGCTGCATAAACATGAGACTGTTCTTGGGTTCTATGTTCTCTTCCATTGGCCTTCATTCTGCATAGCTATCATGAGATACCACAGTTTGGTTTCTCCTCTCAAGATTGTTTTAGATATTCATTGGTTTTCATAGTTTTAAAATAGATTTGAGTTAATATTTAGCAATTCATCTTCCAATTTTAATTTCTTTTCTATGTTCCATCCCTCATTCTGTTTGCTGTATTGTGGTACAGATTTTCTCCATAGTGCATTATAGATCTTCTGCTGTATTTTTTATGTTGACTATTACAATTTTAATATCCAAGGTCTTTATCACAGTTCCTGATCTTTCCTTTGTAACAGCTTCTTGTTCTTGATTTATGGATGCAACATAATCTCTTGTTTCTCTAAAAATATTAATAACAGTTTTGTTTCTGTATTTGGTTTTCCTTTTAAGGAGTCTCTTTTTCCTATGATTTTCTTCTTAGCTCCCCCATCACCAAGACCTGGTCATATTTAGGGTGGAGGTTTGTAAACCAGAGTGGGCTTGACTGTAACCTGAACTGGATAGGATACTTGGGAGCCTGTCATGCCACTATCTTTTGACCTCTCCTGTTCTCAGATAAATTATCTTCTAATCTCCAGTTTAGACACCATTAAGGCTGGCTATTAGCACCTAGTAACAAATGAGAAAGTGGAGTGGAGATCTCAAAATTCCATCTGTGAAATTTTACTTAGTTCTCCTACTTCAAGATGTCATTATTTTTCTCCTAGGTGTGGTGTCCCCCAAGTACAGGAGTCATTGTTTCCCTGACTCTGGAGAATAAACTTCCAGTTCTTCTGCTGGGTGGAGTATGGGTGCTGGCACAGAATGGAGAAAGGTGCATGGAGATAATGTTTCATAAACAGGCTTTAAACAGCCTTTGTACGTATTCACAGATTGTGCTCACTTTCAGAGGTGCCTGGTGCTGAAAGTATCTCAACTTTAGGAAGGTTTTGCCAAACAGAATAGTTTCTCAGATTTCTGTGCCACCAGTTTAGCAGTTTAGTTTCTCTTTCTTAGTTTGCTAAATGATTTAATACTCATCCTGTTTTTCATCTTTTGAAGTTTTATCACTATTCGCCCATCCTCTGTTCTCACATACATTATAGGTGTATGCTTTAATAGATCTTTTCACTATTGTTTTATGGGATTTTCTGGAGGGGTGGATTAAAAGGCACACATCCAGTCCCTTACTTTCCACCGGAAATCCCTGCTGTTATCTTTTATTATTTCCTTTTAATTTCTTTGGTTTACCTAGTCAGCATTTTACAAGTGCTTTGAGTAATCACTTGTTTCTTTAAACCCTTTTTAGTTTTTGATAACTGTTTTTAAAATTTCTTGTTTGTACTATTTCCAGAACTTGACCTGTAAGCTTTCATTATGATTTAACTGTGAATATTTAACAATTTAAATTTTTTTGTAATAGATTTTACAGTTTTCAGTAACATGGAACATGGACTTTTAAAAAATTTAATCTATTATTGATTAATGATTTTGTGATCAAATAAAAATGTTGGTATACCAATTCTCTGGGATTTATTGAAGCTATTGTGTGGCTTACTGCATGACAGATTTTTTTTTCCTTTTTGGATATTCCATTTTTGCTTGAAAAAATATATTAGATGACATTCTTTCTGGATAGCTATAAGTCAAGCTCCTTTATTCTCAAATCTTTTGTTTTTTGTTTTTTTGTTTTTTTGGTCCTTCATGGTTCCTCTGTCCTCTCTGAAATCTAAAAACTTTTTTCTTGTCCTTGGCATCGGAGGATTTGCAAAAAGAGTCGACAACTATCTCCTACAGACTGTGACAGTTGTCCATTCTGTGGGCTTGTCTGATCCTTCTTCCCTTTACTGATACAAGGCAATTTTGGCAGCTTATATTTTTTAATTTTTCCTTGTGCTAAAGAGGCAGAGCTACTTTAAAGAGACTCGCACCAAATATTTTTATTTTACCAACAGAAAAACTGAGCCTTAGAGAACTTAATTAACTTTTCTAAAACTCTACAACTAGTTAATCTAGTTAGTTAATATGATTAGGTAATCTTAACTATCAACACTTCTCTCAATTTGCAGTCAAGGGTAAGAATGTCTTCACAGACCTAATGATAAGATATGATAATATTTGTGAAAGTGGCTTTTTAACAATGAAGTATTTTAAAATTGTAAGGAATTCTTATTAGAGTTCAGTACAGTTTTCATAATTGCAGGATTACTCTGAATGCCTGGTGGATCTATTAACTATTATTGTTATTAACATGTATCGGACATTATTAGAGTTTTCTACTGCAAAAATAATCAAATATCCTAGCTGTCTCTGAACTTCAATTTTTAGTACAGAAGGCATAAGTGTAAATGAGAAATCAAAAAGAGTGAAATCAGTGCTCTGTAACCCAGAAGGTTACAGGTTAGAGGTTTTCTGATGAAAGGAATGTCCACTTTACCAGGTCAGGGGAAGCTCCACAGAGGATAGATCATATATTGTGTCTCTGAGTCAATACACATCCTTCTTGAAATGACCACCTCTCCTTTGTTCCTCTGGTAAGTAACCAAAGGATATGATAGGTCCTTTGGTTTTACTGCAAAATACTGTGTGAATGGAGATGTTATAAAAGATGTTGAGGTAAGCATGCTTGGCCTTTGGAAAGCCTCATAGATCGTGGATCACACAGGGAAATATGTGTATGTGGTATTGATGCCTTAAACATATTTAAGCATCATTAGCATATTCCCATGTAGACTGGGTATATTTGTTTGTTCAACATTCATGGGAAAACGTTTCATTACTGCTAAGCTTAGGGTTCTCATTTCTTTTTATTCATGGCTATGCCTCAGCTATGTATTATCATTTTCCTAATGAAACTATAATAAGAATGAGATGTCAAGAATGCATGTAGGGAAGAAAAGTGAAGAGGTTTGTGGAGATCCTGGGGGAAATTAGTCATATTTTTTAGACTTATCAGCCTCTCATCTTCTAGGAATTTTCTTCTATCTATTGTTTCTTCTCTTCTTCCTCTCTTCCTTTTTCCTCCCTCTCTCCTCCTTCCTCCTTCCTTTTTCTATCTCTTCCTTCTTTTCTTACTTCTCTTCCTTCCTTTTTCTCCCTTTAATGAAGAACATGATTCTATATTTTCATTTCCTTCTGTTTGATATTTTTGAATGAAGATGGTGTAATATCCACTCGATATCCATTGAGAAGAGTCCACTGGAAAACCGTAAACTATCTGGGCTCATTCCAGCCTGAAACAGTCAAGCTCTAAGCCTCTTGACTCAGTTTGTTGTCTTCCAGTAGCTTATACTTATTTATTCAATAGAAGAGAAGCTCATTTTCAAACAATGAAATCATTTTCAATCTCAAAATTGGTTTTCTCAACCAATAAGACAAAGAAAGCACTAAACTCTTGAAAAGCCAATGATTTTTTTCATGTGTTTCTTCAAAATTGTTTGCATTTGTATTACTCTAATTATGTATCATCCCAGAATGTTAGTCCTTGGTTTATTTTGTTATTATTCCAAGTGTTTCTATAGCACAGGGAACTTGTGTTGGTGACTTGGTTATTGTTCTGAGTTTATGGGATGTTTTATGTTATATTTTTGTTTTGTTTTGCATTGTTCCAAGTTTGTATTGCAGTTCTTTATTCCTAATTTTATTTTGTCTCTTTCCTTTGAATTAGTCATATTGCATTATAACATCAAGTGAGCAGAAAATTTTATTCTCCACCAAAATAATATAAAATTACAATATCATACAATTTAAAATTGTGAATAAATGTTTGATTATTTTCAATTTTCTTATTTTAATAATTTAAAACTATTCTTCAGTTTTCTTTTTAAACTATATAAAGTTCAGCAGCGTGGCTGTGGGGGATGTGTGCCAGTGTGTGCATGTGTTTATGTGTGTGAGGGGAAGTGCTTTGATTTCATTGCTTCATTCAACTTGAGAATAGGCAAAGCCTGAACTCAGATCTCATGAGTCTTATTTCCTCTCTATTATTCTGCTCTTCTTATAATCAACATACCAATCAATTGCTTTGTTCTCTGAAGGTTAAGGAAAATAATTTCAGCTTGTCAAATCTAGTCCATT
The DNA here is from genome assembly GCA_004024805.1 of Geosciurus inauris. Lineage (NCBI taxonomy): Eukaryota > Metazoa > Chordata > Mammalia > Rodentia > Sciuridae > Geosciurus > Geosciurus inauris. Next base: position 165,941 of record PVHX01000778.1, on the reverse strand, counting down.
ATGAAAATTACAAAGGCACAGATCAGGGCAGGTGCATAGCAGTAAAGTTTTATAGTTATAAGGTGGGTATTTGTGCTTGCTTGGGTATCAACATACAAATCATAGAATTTACACTAACATAACTTTTTAACATTGATTTTAAAAAAAATTACAAAATGTTTTATTAGGTCATAATACTTTTTGGATAACTAGGGGGTTGGTTTGCCCACCCAACTTCTCTTATAGATTGACTACATTAATTGTATTGGTTAGTTTTTTGTTACTATAACAAAAAACCTGAGGCAATTAACAATATGGATAAAAGGCTTATTGCAGCTCATGGTTGTGAGATTTCAGTGTAAGGCTAGACAGTCCCATTTGCCTGGGGTCTCTGGTGAGAGAATTACACGACGGCAGACAGGATGTGGTGGCCTAAATTGCTTCTATCATGAAATACAGATTAAAATACTGAGGCTCCAAAATCATCTTTGTGGGCATGCCTCCTAATAGCACCACTCTAGAGACTAAATTTTTATCACCTGGACTTTTGGGGGATACTACCCATTTTCAAACTATAGTAATAATGAAGCTTATTTTCTTTATATCATTGGTGATGGTGATGAAAGTACCTGAAGGTATCTATTTCATTTACTCTCTTGAAATATGATAGTAAAAACTTTTCCAAGTAAATGGATGTTTAACCTGTGTTTAAGAATACTCCAAAGTCTTACAAAAAATGTCATTTTAATTCAATTCCAGGAAACAGATATTTAATTGAGCTCTTACAGAGATCAGTAGGATATGGTCTCTGAGTTCTCCAGAGTTTAAAATCTGAATAAATGAGAAAATCAATACTGATGATTATTACAGGTAGAGTATGATACTGATCATATAGTACATATAAAAACATGCTCTGGGAAAGCAAAGTGTTATAGACATCTGTGGCTAAGGTACATTAGAAAGCCTTACTGGTGAGGTTGTTAAGACAAATATTGTAGGAACCATAGTATTGAGTTTTAGAAGGATTGGGATGGTGGTGGGGATGTGGCAGAGTATTGAAAGTGACCCACATTTAGGAAACAAATGCATAGCACTGATGGAGTGTATGACCCTGTTAGAGAGAGAGAGTACAAATCACTGGTAAGAAAGACCTAAGTGGAAAGTCAACACCAATAGCAAAGACAGAACAGAGACTACCTTAATGCCAAATTGAGGAATCTTGCGTGTGTCTATAGTACTGGGGATTGAATCCAGACGTGCTCTACTACTGAACAACATCCACAGTCCTTTTTTCTCTTTATTCTCAAACTTGACGTCTTCCCAGCCTCTTGAGTTCCTGGGATTATAAATTTGTACCATCATGCCCAGCCAAAATGAAGAACTTACAGATTATTCTATAAGGCAGTTCTGGGGAATCAATGTGTGTTTTGAAGCAGATTCACCGGATGGAAACAATACTTAGATTAATCTGCAGGTGGATTGTGTGACAGGGATTGAAAGAGAAAGGCAACTAAAAGCAGGGGGACAGGGAAAGATGTGAGGAAAGTTGTAATGGAAAGGGGACTTGAAGGAGGTGGTTCATGGCAAGGGATCTTGGGGACATGGCAGTTGATTTGATAAAGTGGCAAAAAAGACATAGTTATAAAAGAAAGCCACCTTCCCCTGTGGTTCTGTCTCATTGACTCATAGCTTGGAAGCTCCAAGAGGAGAACAAAGAAATCTGTGGAGTTTGGGGTGGAGGTGAGGCTGTAGATGATTTACCAAAAAAAAAAAAAGCTGAGTGGGGGAATTGCTTTACATCTAAATTAATGCTTCATGTCAGCTTAAACCACTGGACAAATAAAGGACTTAACACCTGACCTTTTGTTTTTCATAGGGCCTATGTGATTTTTTCATGCTGCCTTTTGCTTTCAGCGTGTATTAAAATAATTAGGCCTATCTTGCCGCTGAAGCAATACTATAATTTTCTGAGTTGGAAAATAGCAACAACACTAGCAGTAACATCAGCAACAATCCCAACCATCATGATAACAAAACCCAGCAAGAAGAGGGATTTTGCGGCCTCCTGTTCGCCATTGCATGAGAGGACACTCATTATATATGGCTTCCATTTTTTGACTTCATGCCAAACTTCAGCCTGTGTCGGGTCAGGGCTGGCTGGGAGTGGGCTGCCTGCTCCTTGTATGTGCTGCACCGGGATCAAAGCATTCTTTCTCCTTCCTCATCTACCTCTTCTCCCTACTGCTTGTCTGCTTTCTCCTGCAGGGGGTCAGACTGGCCACATTTGCACGTCTCAGTGCGTAGCCCTTTTATACAAAGTTTTCTTTGTTAATCAGGAGAAGTAAATGCAAATCTTCCCTATGTACAATGAACTGCTTTGAGAAGAAGGTGTGACAGTGATATAATGACCTGGTGAATATTCAGACCAGGAGGATCAAAATATCTTGGTTTTATTTTCCAGAGATTAGGATTTGAGAGGTGTGTGTGTGTGTGTTTGTCCAGATTCTTCTGGCAGACAATGTCACTATGCAATGGAGGTCTTGAATTCTCTGTTACCACACTCATATCTGAATGATTCTTTATATTTTGGTATCAGTGCACGGAGATTTTGTTGTTGCTGTAACTGCAGGATATGTAATCTGTGCGCCTTCGGCTGGTAAATGAGCTTTAACACCTAACCTTAGTGGGTCATTCTCACAGTCCCTGCTAAGGTCTAGGGGGTACCCGGGGCCACATTCCTAGCATTAGTCACAAAGCCAGACTGAACTGAAACATAAGCCCTGCCCTCCATCATGTTTCACTGCAAGATATTAATAAAAACACAGTGGCTGTTCAATGTGCCTTCCACTTCTCCCTGTGGTTACTTCTTGTACCAATCAAGTGAACAGTTGGTAATCTCTTAATCGAAGTACAGGTACGTTCTGAGGTGGTGTTTTGAACAACCCAGCAATTTTTTGGATGGGAATTACACTTGAGGACCTTCTTGGATGATAGGCGAGGTGGTTATTAATTTTTTTTTTCTAAAAAGGCACAAAATAAAGAGGTCTGTGTTGTGTTTTATTTAATTTCTCCTTCTTTTGTTGGCATAGGAGAATCAGGAAGATGGTCGCTTTATTTGACCTCCCCTCCATGGGAATAGTAACTATAATGGGTTTAATTAACTATGTGGTATTGATGTAATTAGTTATCCTGGTGATTATACTTCTTTAATAAAAGCACTTCATTTAAGATGCATTGAGGTTCTTCAGTGGCCGAGCCCTACACCTATATTTCATAACTGTCTAGACATTGGAACCCTGTGCATATTTTACCAACAGCCCTTGAGAGAGGTTATCTTGCATGGCTTAAGGTAATTGGGAACTAATGTTTTTGCCCCCTGGTTTCAGACTCGCTTTGGCAAAGAGCAGAGAAGCAGTGGGGGAGGGGTGGCCGCTCATTTTGTGTGAACTGAAAGGGAAGGGGGGGAGGGGCTGTGTTTTGGAAACCATATGCTCTTAGGAACTGTTTCTCTTTAAGCTAGCAATCAGAGAGACAGTAACACCAGAGGGAATTGGGGGTGTTTCATCTATGGGTGGACTGCATAAATACATTTAAATAAATGTACACAGTGTACAGAGACATATGCTCATATTAACGGGAATCCTGGCTGTACACAGCGATTAACAAGCACACAGTCTACTTCGGTATGAAAAGTAGATCACTGCTTAAAATTTGGTCAGCAGGTGACTGGCAGTGTCCCTTTCACACGGCTCAGTGGACAATGAAGTCAGACTGTCTGAAAAAAAATAGGGCAAATATAAAAGAAGATGCAGATATAATAAAAAATTACCATATGAAAATGTCAATAATAATATCATGAGAACCCTCAAAGAAGAAGAGAACAAAAGCAAAAAGATTATGGAGCTGTGCCCAGACAGGTCCACAGCTAGTGGACCTAGTTACTTTCTTCACTAATCAACTTGGGTGATGGACGAGGAGGGGGAAGGGCCAGGAAAGGGAGCAGAATGTTGTGCAGGAAAGGGGGTTTAGACACCTCGTTGAAATAGATGCTGCCAAGAAATAATAGGTTCTGCAGACAATCTCTTTTGCAGGTAGAAGTGCTATTTCTTTTCTAGTCTGCTCTCTTTGATTCCCTTTCTTTATTCAAACTGCGCTGTCCCTGTCACCTCTTCCTGCAGCTCTTCATCCTGCAGTACTTTGCAGCCTCCCCTCCGTGGCTCACTCTCTCCTTCTCCCTGTCTTGAGACACACTCTGAAATCACTGCAGGCATTTGACTGCTTCATGCAGCACAGGAAGGAACATGGTGGGTCATCTTAACAGCCAAACCCATAAACAAGGCCCACTGCAAAACCAAACAAATGGAAACGAAGGGCCTCCACGGAGCTACCTGCCAACAAGGCTTGTTCCTTTGCCACGAGGGATGCTTCGGCAAAAGCCTCCATCCCTCATTAAATCAATAAAATCAAGTGTCTTTTATTTTAATCCTCTGCACTGTAATCCAGTAGCAAGGAGAGGGGCCCAGGCTTTTCATCTCATTGTTTCAAAACAGATCGTTTGGTTGGAATTGACAAAAGGTTCATTCCTTTACCTTTGTGGAAATGTCAGTAAAAAGGCAGGTGCTGGGCATTCGGACTCTTTTGCTCAGTAGAATTAAAAAAGGAGTGTGTGGGGTGGGGGTGGGGAGGGCTCTGTGACAGGCTAACTACATGTACTGAAGCTTTCTAAGACATTTTGTTTAGCTTGATATTGTGCAGCAGTGAGGAGAGAGGTGGAATCTATTGTGTGCCAGCTGCATGAATCACCGGATTGAAGTCTAACAGCCTCAGATCCTCTTTTATACAGTAGAGGGGAGATTAAAAGCAGGGAGCTCATATGTCACAAAATAGAGGTACAATGCAGTTCTGGCTTGCTTAGTGCACTCAGCCAGCATTTGATCCAAATTTAGCCAAAGGGAACGAACGTGTGCTGCTATCAGCCAGGGAGGTGACAAATGTTAGGCTGTAATATCCAAAATTCCCTTTCTGTTTCCAAAATGTCATCTCTCCTTTGTCAGCTTCATTATGATTGAATCTATGTATAGTCACAGACCAACTGGAAACAAACAAAAACACCCAGCATCGAGCTAAATTATTCGACACCTGCTTCTTCCTAAGCTGTGTAATTGATAGGGAGCATAGGGAAGTTTTGCATCTAGGTCTCACAACCTCATTTGTTTAACAAGTATATGCTGAGTGCTATTGAAAGTACATTCTAGAAACTGAAAGGGATACATAAGGAACCTAACACACACTTTACTGCTCTCCAAAAGCTTGTGGTCTCATTAAGGAGAAGACAGACATCCTCATGTGCACAGGCTTTCTGGAACAGAAGCTATGGAGCACTTTGTTAAATGATGAAATATGAAAGCATAAATAAGGTGTGCTGTAAGAATCAGAAAAAGTGAACTTTGAGCTAATTTTTTTTTTTCAAAATACAATAAAGAGTGTTGGAATACTAAGTACTTTTAGGAATCTTATATGTACAACATCATGTTATGTAAGGGTGTGTATATAATTGTATTATCATCCCCATTTTACAGGGAAGGAAACTGAAACCCAGATAGATAAGTGATTTGCCCAGATCAGGCAGTCAGAAAGAGGCAGAGCAGGAACAATCCCCAACTATTATTTTTAACCCTATCTGTAACCTGCTGGCAAATGAATAAAGGGGAGTCTGACGAAACAACCCAAGTAGCATCTCTTCCCTTCCCTCTTTCTGAGTTCTCTATCTTTCCCACTGAAAATTTCAAGCCCTTTTCTGTTTCTGTTCCAATTGAATTATCAGCCCCTTTCTGTGTTGTTACATTTCCTTCCCCAGACAGACTTTATGGTCAAATCAGTAATAAAAACTGTTTGTAGCAGAGACCTTCCTGGATACTTGTCTAAGGTCAAATAGGTTATTAACTGTAGACTGAGACAGCACTGTCCTTCTAGGCCCAACTCCGGGTTCTGACAGCTCCACAGCCTCCCCCCCCCTCCCCCGTCGTGCTGCTGATCTGCAACATTGATTCTTGAGAACTACCAAGGTCCTGCTGTGTTCCCCTCACCACTCATTCCCTACTACCTGGTTTTCTTTTTGCTTTAAGAGGAAACACGAAGGAAGATGGAGAGCCACGCAAACTCAGGGGCTCCGATTACAACTGAGCAGTCACATCTGCCTGCTGACTGCGCTGGTCAGCCCTCTCCGAGCCTCCCAGGAGCCACTCCAGGCATTCTCTCTTTTCAAGTTCTCGATTCAATTGGTAAATGATCTCATCCTATATCTTACTGAGAACGTTGACATCATCTGACATGCTGCACCTCATTTTCACCTCCATAATAACTTCCAACTTCTCTCTGCACCCCTGCCCCAGCACCCTGCCCAGTTCTAGAAGAGCTACTCCTTGCTGGCTTTCCTTTAGGGTATGGTAGCGTCCCTTGAGGCTTGACTTCAGGGCTTGTGTCCTTTTTAGCCCTCAAGAACTCCCCCATTCTGTCAATGCTATTTTTCTCAGTTGAGGAGCTTTATTTATTTTTTCAATAGGAGGAAGATTCCACAAGCCAGAGAAACACATTCATAAATGAGAGATACCAGACACTACTGAAAAAGATGAAAGCATTCTAGGGACAGCAGTTTTCAAATCACATGACTTTGTGTAGTGGGTAAGGTTCTCTGTCTGCCATATATAGCCCACCCTCATGGTCACCTCAGAGCTGAATCTTCCACCCAGTTTAGTTCAGGACATGCCTCGTTCTTGTGGTCATCTGGTGCTTTCTCTATCTCCACTTCCTCACTCTCCAGGAATATTTGCCTTTGACTTTCAAGGATGCACCAGCTGGGGCAACTTGACTGTTCTTTACCTGATTCTGGTGCAGGTTCTAGCAGTTCTGTTTCCCTCTTTTCTGTTCCTGCCCACACTTTCAAGTGCACATTATACGTACTCTGCCTCTGTCTCTCAATGCCTGTGCATTCCTTCATATGAGTAATTTCAAATCAACAAAACTTGCTGAGGCAATATCTTAAATCCTTCTTCTTGTTAATGTCATCTTAAAATTGGACTCTTCTAACAATCCCTCCTTCTATAATAATTATTCTCAAACCTATCAGACCTTCGATCTTTAAAAAAAAAATCAATGCTTAAAATGCTGCCTTATCATGCTGAAATGAAACGTATTGGTAATATAGTAATATAGTTTTCCTCTTTATATTAACTTAACCACTCAATATAATGCTTTAACTGTAGGTAAGAATTAAAATCATTTATAATAAAATAATACACATCAATACATAGAATCACCTTAATATAATAGATTGATTCAAATGTGATTCAAATATCAGGAACAGCAATACCATCAATAACAAGAATTTTGGAATGGATGAACAAGGTTTGGTAGAAAATTAAATCAAGCAGGGCTGGGATTATAGCTCAGTGGTAGAGTGCTTGCCTCACATGCGTTAGGCCCTGGGTTCGATCCTCAGCACCACATACAGAGCAATAAAATAAAGACATTGTGTCCATCTACAAAAAAGTTTAAAAAAAAATTAAATCAAGCAAAGAACTACATAGTCATTGCATTTCTGGAAGATTCAGAGTATTTTCAAACATGCAAAACATATGTTTTTAAGAAATAGATGAGATCCTCAACTGAAATGATTTTTAACATGTTTTCTTTTACACAAATAAATGTCCTTGAGTCTTCCAAGTCTGCTTGAGGCAAGACAATCCTCCATTATGTGGGACTGTTTCATATGTTGTGCGATGTCTAACATCTCCTTCTACCTCTCTCCCCCAAGAGGCAGTGTAAAAACATCCTTCCATCTTGGTGTCAAGCAAAAATTTCAGAAATGCCTATGCACCTTTTAAGAACTGCTATTTCACATGATCTCCTCTGTAACTCACATGGCTGTCCTCTATTCATTCTCCATCGCTGACCTATCATTTTCCTTTGATGGGCTTTGTCTCCCCTCTCTCAGGCACTTTTAACTGTGTGCATTCTTCAGGGCCTTAGACCTTCATAGCTGTTTCTCAGTTTTATTGATACAGAATTTATATACAAAACATTTTACCAATTTTAAGATTATAATATATGGCTTAAGTACATAGCCATGTAACTCGCATCCCAATCATGATATAAAGTATCTGAGAAAGATATTGCTGGAACACATGAGTAGATAGTTAATATCAGGAGAACTGGCCACAATAATTTTCAAAGTGGGCGTACTATTTTGCACTCACATCAGCAATGTACACGTTTTAATTATTCTGTATCTTCACCAGCTTTTGATATTGTCAGGTTTTTCCTTTAACTTTAATCATTCCAGTAGGCTTGTAATAGGTATTCACAGTGGTTTTAATATTCATTTCTCTAATGACTCCTGATGTTCAGCCTGAGTTTATGTATTCATTTTCAATTTATTTTGAGTGTTTGTTCGGACTATTTTTTCATTCTATAACTGGATTGTTTATCTTCTTATTGAGCTACATGAGTTATTTACATATAGTTGGTGTAAGTCATATATAAGGCAGATATGTACATGTGTTGAAAGTATTTTTAGTCAACTGTGCCTTACTTTTTCTTCCTAGAAATATTTTAAAAGATCTAATTTTTTCTATTGTTAAAGCCTTAGTCCTCATTTTTTTTTTTTTAATGTTTTATGCTTTGTTTAATCTTATATGAAAATTTAGCCTATCCTACAATGACAAAGATTTTATTCTGTATTTTTCTAGGACTTTTGTAGTTTCAGCTTTTACATTTAGGTCTATTATCTCCTTTGAGTTGATTTTTATATATGATGAGAGATAAAGATTGAGGTATGTATGTGTGTGTAGCCAACTGTTATAGCACCATCTGTTATAGAGATTCTCTATCCAACATTGATTTACCTTGGCATTTTTTTTTGTAAAAAAATCAACTGCCCCATATAAATATGGGTCTATTTCCTGTCTATTCAGTTCACTGATCTATATGTCTATCATTAGTCTAATACTACCTCTTCTTGCTTCTTGTTACTTTATAGCAAAGCTTGAAATCAGTAGGTTTGTCTTCCAACTTTGTTCTTCCACATAAAATTTTAGAATTGGATTGCAATCTTTACCAAATAGCCTACCTTGATTGTGTAGAATGATTTGGAGAACCTGCATTTTAATAATTCTGATTTTTTAAAGATACAAACATGTTATAGTTTTGCATATCTTATGCCTTTACAATTTTTCTATCAGTCATTAAAAGTTTCAGAACACAGGATTTGCATCTGTTTTGGTAAATTTATTCCTAAGTATTGGATGCTATCATAAATAGTAGTTTTAAAATTTTTGATTTCTAACTGCTGCTTGTTTAAATTTTTGATTTCTAATTGCTGCTAGTACATAGAAATACAATTGACTTTTGAGTGTTGATCTTGTATCCCACAACCTTAATGAATTTATTTATTAGTTCTAGATGGTTTTTAAAAAACAGAATCCCATGTAAACAATCATGTCATTTGTGAATGAAGACAGCCTTTGCATATTTCTTTCCAATCTGTTGGTCTTTTATTTCATTTTCTTACTTTGCTGAATTGGTTAAGACCTTTGGTCCTGAATGTCTTTTTACATTTACTGATAATTTATTTTCAACTTTTGTTAAGTTTGGGCTTTACTTTTAAAAATCTTTTCCATTTTGCTTCATATTACTTTTGTATTTCTCCATTTTCTTTAATATAAGGCTTGTGTGTGAATATGTATTTGATCTATATTACATATATATTTCCTTTAATTTCACGCCTATTAATTTATTATTTGGCTCATATCTATATACACTTTATTGATTTTTTTCCTTCCTAGTTTTGAGTCTTATTTTCCTGCCTTTTTATTCCAGATTTAATAATTTTTGATTGGATAGCAAATATTACAAATGTAATATTGATAGATAACGCGCAGTTTTCAAAAACATGTTTTCAATTTTTTCTGGTGAATGTTTGCTTGGAATCCATTAGATGGGTTTTAGGCTTCCTTTTAAGTTTCCTGAGGGGTGTGATCTAGAGCTGCCATTTGTGCTTGCCCAACATAGTTTCACTACTGAGATAATAGACTTTTTAGAACTGTACCAGTGCTCTGTTCCGTTTTGGCTGCTGGGAACATGTGCTAGTTCTAGTTTGGAGTGAGTTTTAGATGTTTAGTCTTCTGTTTTCCAGTAGTTTTTTTCTACTTTGGTTAGTTTCTGTTCATGTATGTGCAGATTCGTGCTCATATGTGAGGGATCCTTAGTTGAGTATCCTGTAGTTTTCTGAAGCACTGTCTGTTGTCTCTGCCTGTGATATTCTGCCGAATAAATTCCAGTCACTTTGGCTGATTAGAATAACTGATCTGCAGGTAGTAGTGTGGAAACAACAACAGGGCTTTCAGTTCATTTGTTTTCTCTGTCTTGGGGATCACACTCACTGGTGAACAATTCAAAACTTGTGTTTCATATTTTTAGTTGTTTAAGATAGGAGGATAAATCTTGACCTTGTTAATTCATCATGGCCAGAAACAGAATTCTTGACTTACCCGAAGGACTTAGAAATTCACACAAATCCAATACTTACATTTATGAAGGTTCAAAGATGAACTTCAATCTGTGACCTCTCTCTTAGACATATTGTTGGATTTCCAACTCTGGATTGATCAGTTCCACATGAGTTTCTTCCTTTCTTGTCAAAGTTGACATTTGTGATACTTGATCTGCCTCCCTACCCAATGCTCTTTCCTGTTCCCTATGGTCCACCCAAGGCACTATTATATTTTACCACATTTTGAGGTTCTTTGAAGTTATTGTTGAATGCCTACATTTCTTCACTCTCCATGTCTGATCTCTTAAAAAGCCTTGTAAACTCTTCTAAAATTTCACACCTGCACTGTCTCTTAACATCCTAACATCCATTGGTACCACTATATTCAAGATCTTTCTTATCTCATGTCTTTAATATACAAGTATTTTGCAATTGGATCTCCTTTTAGTTTCTCCCAATACCAGTTCAACTTGCAGCAAATATTGTCTACACTTGGTTACAAAGAAAAGTGCAAAATATTAGAAATTTGTCTTCCAGTTGGGGAAATACATAGTTTCTCTTTACTGTCTTAAAAACATTCCAGGCTAATTTAGGACCTCACACCTTTCTTTATAGTATCTTTTTTTTTTTTTTTTTTTTTTTTTTTTTTTTTTTTTTGCTTTGAGTCACCATCCCCAGGTTTGCCTGGCTTTCTTAATATTCATCACAATTGTAAATTTCTGTTTAATTTCTACTTATGACAGATTCTAATATTGATCTTTCTCTAAGATTGAGACTGCCTTTTCATTTACTATTCAAATCAATGTTTAATTACATGTTGATTCAGAATATTAGTCATTGGTTGGTATTCTAGATCTTCCCACTCATTATATTCAAGCTATCATATCTATGCTATTACTTGACAGCATATTCAAAAGACAGGAGGTCAAACTCTGACCTTTAGCTTCCAGTCTTGAATTAACCTCATTTTTCTCCTTATTTTGTATTGTTTTTCCTTGTTACTCTTTCCATTATACTATTTATTATGGATGTAAGTAGATCAAATGGAAAAAAAGAGAAAAGAAATAGAAAATGGAACTTTACCTTACTTAAAACAAGAAAGTATATATACATATGTATGTATGTACATGTGTATATGTATATACATGTGTATATGTATGTGTATGTGTATGTGTGTATATACCACATATGGTAAAATACTTTGCATAAAATTTCCAAAAGAATTTTAAATCTGTTTTAGGTTATGGTAGAACACAAATATGTATATGTGCTCCCAAAGAGCCTGTTGTTCAGCACTCTCTTCATGGAAGGTGTATAGATATAGTTACTAAATGCAAAAGTGTGCTTATGGGCTTATCTAAGTTCAAATCTCAGCTCTGAAGATTATGAAATGTGTGGCTTAGGCACCTTGTTCTTTGGCTTTTTGATGTACAAGATGGGATAATATTAATCTGTGCTCTACAGGATTGTGAATTGTAAATGAGATAATTTCTATGTCAGGTCAATTGCTAGAAGAAAAATGTTATATTTTGATGACATTTTGTCTGTTCTTATTTAGCAAAATGAAATATTTTTTTTGATGAAGGTGAAAAATCTGGTTCTGTTGATTCAGAATGTCATTCAATTCTGGCCACAATTCAAAAGTTTTGACTCTTGAAAAGTTTTGACTCTCAAGCAATACTGATTAAATTTTTACTTTTTATGTCTCTGGATAAGACACAAAAAATTCACTGTAAATAAGAGGTAGTTTATATGACTTAGTCAAGTCTTTGACTTGGCTTTGATCCTTTGTTCTTTTTATTTTCCACTCTGTCCTCCATCTTGTCTTAGATTGACCCATGAGTTGACCAGCCCCTTAAGCTCTAGCAAACTTCCTATTCCCCACATGACTGTCATACACTTGTGGGGGATGTGGGAGAGAATTTCAATTTCAATGATCTATACAGATTTAACTTGAAAAATGAATACATAAAGGATCTTTTAGTCCAATGAGTTACTGAGAACTGTAGAAAAATTCTAGTATTTTCTTCTTTTTACCTTTAACTGTATTCAAACAAACATGTTTTGTGGCTGTAGCAATCATCTACCTACAATGATCTATGACATTGTCAGACTGGTTGCTGACCTCATGTGTATCATAATCTCCTACCAGGAAAATTAGTATCCGGTTAAGCATCTGTCCACTGATCCATTAGCAGCACCTTGACCACAAAATCATGATTCTAAATTGGAGAAGTTTAGGTGGAGGCTGTTTCAATCAAGAATTCAAAATTTTAGAGAAGCTAATACTTACTAGAAAAGACATCTAGGTCAGATTTCATCACCTCTAATTTTCATGTTCCTATTTTTGTTCTCACCTCGCCTTGTTCCATCAAACCATCATCAAGCAATACTGATTAAATATTCCCCCTGCCTACAGCTGTGTTAAGATTTTGATGACATAAATTAATTGGTTATGGTTTCAGTCATTTGGAAATTTTCTGAAAGCTATTGCTTCTCAGCCTTTTCATGTTTTAATATTAAACCATGTTTAATGTTAAAATGTGGTGAAATCCTGTTTAATCATAGTTTTATTTATTTTATTTATTTAGTCTACAGACAAAACTTGGGGAACATGTCAATAATTCCTTGGCTTTTTCATCAGTCAGTGGCATAAAACTTTGAGACCACCAGGCGTTCACAGGCAGATGCTCTGATATATAAAAGTTGATCAAAAGATATTTGGATACATTTTAGAGAATAAAGTACCAAATTTGGGACAGACTCAATTGCAAAATAAAACAAGATAGATCTGTTGGCATCTCACTTTTTTCTGTCTTTAAAAAAATATGAATAGGGAAGAATAGGTGATATAAGTATGGTGGTTAGAACTAATATTATATTATATATGCTATTATAGCAAAATCCCCACTGGCTACTATGTATCAATCACTATCTTTTATGTGCTTTATTTCACTTATTTATCATAAAAACTTATGAATTAAATATTATTTTCTTTATGCTTTAGATAGGAAATAAAATTTAGAGAATGTGAATAAAATGACAAAATAAGAATTCTAATGCAATTCTTCCTAATTCTGAAACATGAACAGCAGAGTCCACCATGTATATGAACACTACCCCATTCCAATGGTTGGAGATGGATACTAACAATTCACATCTACAAGGTGCTCTATAGTTTACATGGCATGTTCTCCTTTTCTCTCTCCTTCAAACTTTTCACTATTACAACAGAGAGTATTACTATTATTACATTTATTTTATAAATGAAATTGAGAATCAGGGTACTGAATACATTGCCTAAGTTTGCAGAGGTGGTAACAGAGAGCCAAGATGAAAGTCAGGCCTCTGACTCAATGTCCTCTTGCTCTATTTCTGCTATATTTCATTATTTCCAATTGTAAATATAATGCTATCAAAATCAAGTATGTGTGCCTATGTGTACTCACTATAAACTGAAGTTGCCATGATTTATTTCCATATTGTAAATAAGTAGACCAGAAGACAATCCCAGTAGACTTTGAGCTTTATGGCCCCTGTTTGGTTTGTATCTTAAATGTCCCCAAAAGGCTCATGTATTGAAGGCTTGGTCCCCAGTTGCTGGCACTTTTGGGAGGTGCTGGAAACTGTATGAGGTGAGGCCTAGTGCAAAGAAGGTAGGTCTTTGGGAGCATGCCCCTGAAGTGGCTTTTGGGTCTCTAGTCCCTTCCTCTCTCTTTTACTTCCTGGCCACGATTAAATGACTATCTTCCTCTACCACATGCTCCCCACTGATTTGTCATAGGCCCAAATGTGACAAATATTTGTTTGTTTGTTTGTTTCCAGATATTTTGTGAAGGTCGTGCAAGGCAAGCATATCAGACAGTCTGGCATATTATCTCAGGAGCTGGTGAGAACTAAGCCAGGCAATGTGTGAGGATGCCTTTTCCTCTTGGGAAATTCTTCAAGGTAAATTTAGGTTCCTGTTGTTTTAAGATTGTTTCTAACATCCAGGTTGCATGGGTGACAAAATGTCTTCTGCTAAGAAGATTGATTACACAATGAGGATTTCTCTCTAGAGAGCTATTTCCCCTGTTTGTATGGGTTGTCCAAGGAGAGAGGGAAAACATGCTATGTGGAATCAGAAGGGAGAGGCATAGATTCTTTGAATTTTGAGAATGAGAATTTATAGGCTTGGAAAAAACTATATTGTGTAATAAATATAGTTTAGAGCAATAGTTTCCAAAGAGTTGCCTTGGAAGTCTTTGCTATGGTTTGAATGTTTTTTCCCTCCCAAACTCCTGCTGGAATTTGTTGTCTTTGTGACAGTAATAGAAGGGAACCTCTGAGAATTGGTTGGGCTGTGAGAACTCTGTCCTCATGAATAGACTAATGCTGTTGTCATGGGAAGGGTTCTTCTTGGCAGGAGTGAGTTTTTTATAAAAGAGTAAGTTCAGCCCCATTTTGAGTGTTCCCCCCACCCTAACAATCTCCCCCACCTCTTGCCTTCCTCCATGGGATAATGCAGCAAGGAGACCCCAGTTAGATACTGATATTATGATATTGGACTTTCTAACCTCCAGAGCTATGACCCAATAGGTTTCTGTTCATCATAAATTGCCCAGTCTGTGGTATTCTGTTTTAGAAGAACAAAATGGACTAGGACAATTTTTAAGATCATTTTGAGGATTCTATAACGTCAAAACTATTTTTGTAATAATACTGGCATATTACTGATCCTTTTCATTCATTTTCTTACCAAATGGAATTTTCCAATTATTTGATAAGATGTTTGACATTACAAAGAAAGAAAATAGAACATTATGGTATTTGCAGAAATGTAAAATAATCTCATTTTCTTGGTATTTTTGTTTTTAAAAATATAGTTATTTTATTGAAATATATTAACAGATAATGTGTTTATAGCTATTTTAAAATAAATTAATGAATTAAGTGTTTTTTACATTCTCAGTTTTAATATCCACTATGATAAACATAGCATATAACACACATGCAAAATGTCCTCTGGAGTCCTCAGTAAATTTTAAGAGCATGAAGGGATTGTGAGACCAAAAAAAAAAAAAAAAATTGAGAATAGCTGCCTTAGACTATTAGATGAAAGTTCAGATATTTGTTAGAAGTCAAGAAATGAAAATCATAAATTATTTTCCACTTTTCTTCAAAAATCAATTGAAAACTCATAGTCGGAAGCAAAAATGGAATCTCTATACTCACCAAACTATGGCACACATAAAATTCTGAACTACATCATATAATGGACAGCTAAGTAAATAAAATGTGGATAAAGATTAGAAAAGAGACAGTAACATCACAGGAGGCTGCTGCTGGAGGCTGAGGCCAGAAACGCAGAACACAAGGTTCTCCTAAGAGGCAGCACACCCTTCCATTATTTTTTCCTCTTGCAGTATAATTTATATGCTATAAAATCCCCCTTTTAGTATATTAATAATTCAGTTGTTTTTAGTATATTCATAAAGTTGTGCTACCATCACTGCTACTTAATTCTAGAATGTTTTTGGCATCAAAAGAAGCCCATACCCCTCAGCCGTTACTCCCACCTCCCCTCAGTCATCCATCCACCTTCTGCCTATAGGGATTTATTTGCCTGTTCTTGACATTTCATATAAATTAAATCATATAATATGTGACCTTTTATGTCAGGACTATTTCACTTAGCATGTTTTCAGAATCCATTTATGTTATAGTATGTATCAGATTTTCATTTTTATGATATGATAAATTCAAATGATATTCTCTCATGTAGATATACTGCATTCGTTAATTCTTTCTTCAGTGCATGGACATTTGAGTTGTTTTTACTGTTTTTCTATTATGATATGTGTACAAGTTTTTGCATGGATGTGTTTTTGATTCTTTCACATATACATCTAGCAGCAGAAACTCTGGATGTTATGGTAACTCTATATTTGACTTTTGGGGGGGAACTGTCAACCTGTTTTCCAAAGCACATATGTCATTTTACATCCCTCCAAAGTAGCATCTCATTATGGTCTCGATTTTTCTTTTTCTCTTTTCATGTGTTTATTGGTCATGGTATCTGTCTTCTTAGGAGAAGTGTCTATTCAAATTCTTTGCTGATTTTAAAATTTGTGGTTTTTTTTTTTATTATTGGCTGTATGGGTTGATTATACATTTTTAGATAATATTCAAGAATCAGATACTTGATTTGCAAATGATTTCTCCCATTCTGTGGGTTGTCTTTTCACATTTTTGATAGTGCCCTTTGAAGCACAAAGGTTTTAATTTTCGTGAAGTTCAATGTACCAATTTTCTTTTGTTGCTTGCAATTTTGGTGCCTTGTCTAAAAAATCATTGTCTAATCCAAGATCATAAAGATTTATGACTATATCTTCTTCTAAGATTTGTATAATTTCAGTTGCACACTTTGTTCATTTTAAGTCCATATCTGTATATGGCATGACATGGGGTCCCAGTTGCACTATTTTACATGTGGATATTCAGTATTCACAGCAACACTTGTTGAAAAGACTATACTTTCTCCTAGGAATTTTGGTAACACCCTTGTCAGGAATCAATTTCCCAGCCATGTAAAAGCTTTTGGTTGGTTTGTTTCTGAACTCCTGATTCTACTCCACACACCATCCTATCACTGTTGCATTATAATAGGTCTTGAAATCAGGGATTGTTAATTTTTCTGATTTTATTCTAATTTTTCAAGATTTTTTTTTGGTTATTCTGAGTCCTTTGCATGTTTATATACACGTTAGGATCTGCTTATCCATTTTCACAGTAAGTATGGTTGGGATTTTAGTAGAGATTGCATTAAATTCCTATTAGAGACCATGGCCATCATTTAAATGATGTGATTTTTGTTATTTTCTATTAATATGTTATATTATTTTGATGAATTTTCTACACTGAAGCAATCTAGCATTCTTGGGACAAATTTTATATGTTCGTGGTTTACAATTGTATGTTTGTGGTTCACTTTGTTAGAATCTTGTTGAATAAACATTTTATAACCCAGTGTTAGTATGGGTGTAAGAAAATTTATATATTACTAATGGAACTATATGAACAGTTTTTGCAGATATCAGCTTGGCAATATTTATACAAATTACAAATGAAAATACCTTTTAGGTCTATGAATGTACTTTTTAGAATTTAGCCAATAAATATATATACACATATGTGAATGATATACTTACAAGTTATTCAGTACAACATTGTTTATACAAACAAAAGAATAAAAACAACTTTCATGTCTGTCTATAGGAAACTAAATAAATTACAATATAGAAGAATGCCATACACAACTGTGAATGGAAAAATAAAAAGAAAGCAAAAAAGAGAAGCTATTTCAGAGCAATTAGACAAAAGAAATAAAAGGGATACACATAGGAAAAGAAGAACTCAAACTATCATTATTTGCAGATGACATGATATTATTATACTTGGAGG